>APFE031335510.1:0-19471 GCA_000404065.3 Pinus taeda
GCCCTGGTCTTGAATGGGGAGGCCTTTATATTAGAAATTCAAAGCCAAAAAATACATCAAAGCTACATCAACAAGATCACTGGCTGGTCTAGTTGTGTTCTGCTCAACCTTAGAAATCCGACACAACTTACGGCTCAGAAAAAGATCTCTTACAACTCCTAGAATAAACCAACAAAGTTCTGCCTCAAAATCCCCAAAGCTACACTAAAATCTTCTCTGTTGGACAACATTTTTCAACTCCTCTCTATGCTTCATGGCATTACATTACATGTATATATAGTGTTTATGACTAACCTTAATGGAAAACATAGCAATGTATTAAATCATATTTCTCATTGTTATAACCATATACAATATTGTTTAGAACCACACCATATATTACATTCATTGCAATGGAAACTATGCACATATCAACCATATACTATGTTTTAACTCCGACACATTTATATGGTTTCCCCAAACTTAGTATATAGTTAAAACCAAAACCAATCGTATGTGAATGGTGGAGTGGTGTAACTATTGCGGTTATGGTGGAACTACGTCTTAAACATAGCATAGCAACATAACCTATTGACATGTGCACAAAACATTACATAACAAATTGCATATTATGGGCGGTCGATAGAGCTGCAGACCGTGGCATTATCGTTGAACTACGTATTAAATGTAGTAGAAAATTCTCGGTGGTGATGGAATCACATTAGAGCCTGTGGAAAGAACGTTACATCCACATCAAATATAATATGTGAACATGGTGGAGTGGTGGAACTGCGTGGCAAGTGTGAACACAGTGGAACGGCGCATCCCGTGGCATCCAATGGTGTTAAACCATAAATTTCTTTAACCTCTACATTTGTTGTTTGTGAGCAGCTACAAGGATTCAAGCAGGCACCTCGGCAGCTAAGATAGCTTCCAGTTGGAGGTTGCTCAGTAGATTGGAAACTCTGGAGGAAAGGCTCAGGCGCTCCCATAGTATCACCTTCAGGCATGTAAGGCGCACAACCAATAAGGCAGCAGATAGATTGGCTAGCCAAGGGGTCAACCAGCAGCTCCCTTCCTTCCCAGGTCCTCTTAGTGCCTCAGATGATGCACAACTCAAACAGGAATGCACTTCTTTGGTGCTACAGGACTACCTGATCCCTGATGCGGGTGTTTGAAATGAGACATGGTACGAAGGCAGCGCATCGACTGGGCAGGTGGCAGCCCAGTTGCGCCATATGTTATTGCAATGGGACGGCACACTGTCCTCGCACACCTACATTAAATGCAGCATTCGCCACACCTCTCCAGCTCCCAGTTCATAGCACGATGGTGGTCCGGTTGTTCGTCACTCTCGCGCTACTGCTCCAGGCCTTCAACTCTGTAATGGTTGCTGCTCTGGGCAATTATCTGTGCCATTTAGTCAGCCTGTCTCTGCTAGCTTGGTTCTACCGCTCGACTCTGGCTTCAAAGGTTCACAGTGTCACTTGGTCTATGTTTCCGTCTCACTCGACGCATCCACTCCTCAGGCACCTCCCTCTCTGCATTCACCTTTGTTTCTGCCTCTCTCTGCGCATCAATTCCTCACCCCTCTGTGCTTTCACCCCCCTGTGACATATCCTGGTTAATCAATATGCCGCGCGAACGACTCAGACTAGTGAGTAGGCGGGGCGACTCACGAGGTCATGCAATTCATTAGCACTCCTCCACCACCTCGGACCCATCCTCAGACGCGCTAGAGTCTGGTCGAGCTAATTACCCGACTAACAGAAGTGGCAGGGGAAGAGGTAGAGGGCATGCTAGGAATGACGTCTGTGAGCACAGTGCACATCCCACTGCCCGTTTCCACATTCCATGCTCCCTGGCGAACTCTTCCTTTATAGTCTCAGTCACGATTGAAAAATGTGAGAACGCGGCTCATCTCGAGGCCCCGGCAGAGCGGAGGCGGGCCAATCCCAATGTCGACCAGCGCCAAGTCACAAGAGGCCTGTCCGCTGTGAACCCTGAAGCTGATGCAAGTCCAAGCGCACCGGCAAGAGAAGCGGTCCATCTGTCAGACTCAAGTGACTTAGAGCAATTTGGGTGCAATATTGTTGAGGAACAATTGTCTACCTCAGTTGACCAATGAACCAACCAACGCCTCAGTTTTTGTTCTGCAGCCGAAGTAGGAGTTCGCCTCCCTTTCAATCTACTGCATCCGTGCTTGTTTCAGGTCTTTGTCAACTCCACTTGATGGAGTATGTCATTGTTTTGTTTATGTTGGAGTCTGTTTTAGTTCTGTTTATGCTGGAGTCAACAAAGTTTAACCTCGTCATGAATTTTTGCATGGTTATTTTTGGGGTTTTTGGAAAGGTTAATATTCTTGAAAGTTATCCACTCTGATGTAAGTCTATCGCTGGCTCCATAGTCGGGATGACGAGAATTACTCTGTCAAATGCCATCCTCCAACCAAGAATCTTCGAGGCTTGCCTCGCTGTAACAATTTTTGTATAATAATAGGAGTAGACCAATTGAGAAAAAAAAATATATGGCTTTTGTTTTTAAAAATAACATTATAATAGATACATGCCATCGCCATGTAAAAAACACCTTTTAACCTGTTATTTCACGTTGCAACCAACCTTGAGATATTACCACTGTACTTGATTGTCTTCTTAATCATGTACTTGCCTTCTTCTTCATAGAGTCACCATCATCATGTCCTTGATTTCCTTCTTCATCACCTTGTCTTCTTCAACATATGGTCACCATCATTTTGTAGTCTTCATTATTAGGATCACCGGAGGTAAGGACATCAAGCTTCACATCATTGGAGGTAGGACATGCCATCACGTGTATTTCTTCTAGGCCTTCATCAAGTATAGAGATATGGTAGCATTTCATTATGATCAAGATACATGATTGACACTTCATTTGTGTCTTCATCACTTAAACAAGAGTTGTAGTCATCCTCTAGCATCTTCAAGAATATTTTCCATCCCGGTCACTATCATATCAACAATTGAAATCAATGACAACCTAGATTAACAGTGGGATGAAATGGTCCTTGGAAAATGTTCACTTGTTCAATTTAGCAGTCTTAGTATACTTCAACTAAGAGCCTAATTCTTTGCATAGAGTCAATAGGAACATTCAACTTTAACGCATTGTACCAAGCCACCAACGAAGGACCCACAAATGGATACATTGTATATGATTAATTGTGCAAGTTGTTGCTTGATCTAGAAATTTTTAAGTGAAGAGAGCTTCATTCTTGTTCTCATATTAGTTTTCTTCCATGAGAACCTGCTAAGGGTAGATGGAGGTTGAATGATTAACATTAATATCTAGGTATGCATCATTAATGTCAACACTTATATCATTTGATGTTGTTCAATAAGATAGGCATTGACCTTTTTGGCCTACAAGTAACAACATTCATTATCAAAATGGCGATATCTCTTATTGATAGAATCATTGTTTCTTCTCCCCTTTGCTAGTCAAGCTAGGTGTTTCTTGATTATGAGCAACAATGATCAATTCACCATCTTGGAATATATTTAGGAGGGATGATCCAAGAAGGAAATTGGGAAGAGCTTGAGCTTTTTGTCACTGTGAGAAAGAAAACCTAAAGTATACTTTATGAAAAATGGTTTTCTTTTGATGTTTAGTTGTAAAAGGTGGCTACATCCTCCATTGGATGGCACATCTTTTCACATCCTACAGTCCCAACCCTCCCCTCCAAATTGATAGTCTATGATAATAACATCTAAGAGATAACTCACAATCCTTGTCGAAGGAGAAAAATGACATAGAATAACTCAGAGTGCTTATCAAAAGAGAAAACTGACATAGTGTGAGGGTTCTTTGATTATTATAATTCAGTTCAATTATTTAATTCCTAAAATAGGATATGAAAATTTCATCGTGATGACATGGAAAGGGGTTTTGACCCTTCTTTTATATCTACATGCTTTTCTTTTTAAATTAACAAACACTATAGTGGATTATATTTTTGGTTCGATGACATGGATTGTGCTTTTGTTGTCTAGTCGTAGCCTTTTTTGTCTTGTTGTAAAAGCTGGAGCATCTTTCCACATTATGAAATATGTGTCCTCCTTTGCAAATGGAATTGGTATCAACATCTAAGAGATAAATATAACCAACATTGCAGTCCCAACCCTTCACCCTTAATAAAATTGGCAATATGTGATAGTAAAGTGCGAGAGATAATTGGTGTTGCTTATCAAACAAGTTAGATCAATAGTCAAGGATCTTGATTGCTTTAATTCAATTCAATTTTTAACTTCATATTGGCGTTGGCATTCTAGTGCCTCTCCTCCTCCTCTTAGAGTTTCCTGCATTGTGTGGATTTATTAATTCTTCAACATATAGTTGTTGAGATAGGAGAGATTACATTTCAGAATATGGGCTTTTGGAATTAAGAAACTAGTAAACGACATCTCGAACAAATATGGCAAAGGAAAGAACCAATTATAGAAACCCACAAAAAAACATTAAAAGTGGAGTAGGAATAAAATAATTGTGATTTTGAACTAATTTCGTAGCAAAGGAAGTAGATGTCTTTCTGAAAAAAAAGATAGGAACATGAAAATAAAATGTTTCCAGTTGAGCAAAGGGGTAAAGGAAACAACTTGAGCTTTTGAGACACGGTGTATAGGTATGTGTCCAACGGTGTTAACACAAGCTCATATTAACATTCTTCAAGTTGTTGCTAACTACCTAGAACGATGTTTTTTTTTTGTAAGTTGAGTAGGTCCTTTTCTATTAACATAAAAACAATATTTACAAAAATCTTGGTGGTCTCACCCCGCCCCGAAGGGAAACCGGGTATCTTGACCACACAAAAGTTTTCCCAACAAAACACAATTTAAAGTATCCAGCTGATCAAAACCATATGTCATGTTCAGAAACTGTTTCGATATCTATACTGATACCTATATCCTACATTCTATAGATAGAACAGCTACAGAATACATGCCTACAGTGAAACAGAAAAAACAAGACAGAACACGAGAGCATAAAAGAAGCATTGGAGCTCTACTTATCAGGCTCAGCTTGTTGGACTGATTCCTTCTTAACCAGCACTCCGCTTGCCACGAGCTGATGCTGCAGATCCTCCAGTCGTTTTTCTTGCAGAAGCATGGTGATGACTATGTCTTTCAATTCCTTTTTAACATTTGGAAGACTCTGAACCATCTCTGCCATCTCTTTGGCTACCTGTTCTAAGGCTTTTGCCATAAGCCTTTTCATGACCCAACATAAGTGGAGGGATTGCTTATAGAGGGTCATTCTCCCTCTGGTATGGCCAGGGTCAGGCATAATGGCACTCCAGTCTTCCATCTCTTCTTCAGAAGGAGCCTGAATGGCTTCTTCTTCCCAGTGCTCCATGATTCTTCTTATCTTGGGGTTAGAATTCACCCTATAATCCTGCTCTGCGATTCTAATTCTATCTGCAATTGTTTGTCTTGTCTGCTGATCACCATTACCCGCTTCCGGTTCAGAATCCGCCTCCGGGGTTGGGCTGCACTGCCGCCCTCTCCTTCCTCTTCTCGCCGCCGGGTCCCTTCTTCGGCGTCCACCACAGCCTCTTCGACCTCTACCTCCTCTGCCTCTGCCGCGTGGGCCACCCCTGCCTCCGCCTGTGGAGCGACCTTCGCCTTCCTCTGCATGCTCACTATCCTCCTCTGGCAGACGTTTCCACCGCATTTTCCATTGTTCCTCGGCCTGAATTCCTTTCTGCTCGTCGCTCTCCTCCTCAGAAATCTCCAGAACCTGTCTATTTCGATTACCTGCATCCTCCACTTTTTGTTTGCCCTTCCTATCAGCTGCGGGATTGCGCTGGTCTTCAGCCCCCCCCCTGCGCGTCCATCGTCTCACACTTCCACTTCCTTCCGCCTCCATTTGTCTCCGTCCTCTGTAAACTTCACCACCTTCTTGCCTTACGGGATCCTCCAGACTGCACCAGCTCTCAGGGAAACGGCCAGCAAGTGTCTTGCATTTCTCATAACCAAAAGCCCGTCGCCTTCCTTCGCTCTTTAAATGCAGCTGTGCTTTGGTATCATTACCGGAGTTGTGGTTCCAGACAGTCCCGAGACCCTCGTCATGATGGCACCTCCACCTCGCCGCCCTTCTGTCCTGTCTCGTAGACATACCACCTGCTCGACTGATCCAAGGATCTGCAGCCTTCCTCTGCCAGCCGCTCCAGTGATCGTCTTCGTGCGCCGCCGAAACATCTCCGTCCTCATTGCCAGCTCATCCAGCCCGATCGGGCGATCAGTTACCTCCTGTAGGAAGCTTGGATGCTTCTTCATGATCCTGTTGTAAGATTGTTTTGAGGCCGTCCCAGCTGTGATCCCTCTCTAAAGAAGACCAACTTCGATCCAGTTTACTGCCTGCTTCCTTGCTACCCCAGTTTGCGAGGAAATCTGCTGCCTTGTTCCCATCTCGTCGAACATGCTTGATGATTTTATAATCAATCTTGTTTAGCAATTCTTCAATGTCTTTGATGATGGCTGCTGTTCTCCAACTTTTAGCCACTTTATCCCACCTCTGCCCATCCTTGAGTTTCCGCAACATTTCAATCGTTATTTGCGAATCCCCTTCTATTTCCAGGTTCAGGTACCTATTTCTTACAGCTATGCTCAGGCCCTCGTGAACAGCCCAAAGTTCAGCTTCATTGTTCGTCATCTCTTCTCCCCATTCCGCAAAAACCCATTTGGTTTTCCTTTCTCCATCCTGGAAGATACCTCCAAGACCTGCCGCACCTGGGTTACCCTTTGAAGCTCCATCGAAGTTTAGTTTAATGGAGTGGACTCCAGGGTAGATAAAACGACTTGGACTTTGAATCTGTGGATTTCTTTGTTTTTCCTTTCTTGGATAGAGCAGACTGAATTCAAGGTTTAGCAGTGAGGCTATTCTCCCTTCCTGTTGGTCCATCTTCCAATCGTCCTCCTCCCACCTGTCGGAGAGCACAGTTTCCCTGATTGCTTTACTTATCTCTTCCCAAACTTTTTCTGGTCTACTGTTTTGCCCCCTAAAAATTCTTTTATTGCGTTCCTTCCATATGAACCAGATTACAAAGCCAACTGCTAGGCTCTATATTCTTCTGACCACTTTACTTTGGAATTGTCTTGTTCCCCATTTTCCTATGGTCAATCGAATGTTCGTCTGGTCTCTCATTGTCCTACCAAAAAGACCTCTGATCTTTTCCCATATGTGTTCTGCAAAAGGACATGTATTTAGAAGATGTCCTTGATTCTCTGTGTCTCTATTACACAGGCTGCATCTGGACGGGCCTTGGAAACCCCTCTTAATAATTTTATCCCATGTTAAAATCTTTCCTTTTCTGACCAACCAGGCAAAGATTGTAACTTTTGGCCACCATTTTCCATCCCATATCTTCTTCCAATCCTGATCTTCTTCCTCCTGATTCTGCCTTATGGTCAGGAAGTATGCTTCCTTTACTGTGAAAGACCCTCTCATTGTTTTGCCCCATCTCAGGATGTCCTCTCCAGTCCTGTTTCGTATTTTCCTAAGGTCCATTTCTCTTAAGTATTCTTCCTTTATTTCCCTATTTATGTTGTCGGTCCATTCTCCCAGTTTTTTCCACTTTCTCCACATTTCCCTGTTCTCTTCTTCCACCCAATAGTCCTTGACATTATTCAGCCCTAACCTCTGAGCTCTCTGTTGCAAATCTTGAAGGGTTTGTATTTCATTCATCTTTCTTTTTTGCTGCCATCCCTCTTCCCAAAATTTTGCTTTTTCTCCTCCCCGAATCTCCCAGAAAGCGTGCTGTTCAATCAGATCTCTGTTCTGGCTGGCCAGGTTCCAAATTGATGACCCATTTGGGGTAGTTTGGATTCGCAGTTTTTCCTCTGTTTGTTCCGGCATGTTATATTTGTATTCCCAGATCTTCTTCCATACATCTGTCCCTCCTTGCATCCACCTCCACCATAATTTAGCCCCAAGAACCTTATTTAAAGTTTACGGATCCCTCACCCCCAAACCTCCTTCTTCCTTCCTTTGGATCAGATTTGCCCAGGAAACGAGGGCCCATTTTCTCTGTTGAGCTGGTCCTCCCCATATAAACTTTCCAAAAATCTCCCTGAGCTTTGCACAGACTCCTTTCGAAGCTGCTCTTATGGATAGGGTATATATTGGAATTGACTGGAGAACTGCCTTTAGGGGGACTATACGGCTGGCGATGTTCATAGATCGGAACGCCCAGTTTGATAGCCTCCTCTTTATTTTGTCAAAGACCTCCTGCCAATTCTTCATGCGTGTTGGATGGATGTCCAGTTGATTGCCTAGATACTTTGTGGGAAGTTCTCCTTGTTTGAAACCCAATGTTCTTGTGAGATGAGCTTTTATTGCCTCCGGGGTATTAAAAATGAAGGTACACGATTTATCCTTGTTGATCTCCATGCCAGACGCTTCTGAAAAGACCTCCAAAACTTCCTTGATTATTCTGACTTCCCTGAGGCTGACTTCTCCGAATAGCATTATATCATCAACAAATTGCTGATGTGTGATGGCTAAATTGTTTCCCCAAAGCTTTAAGCCTTTGAGCTTATTTCTCCTAGATTCTCTTTTTATGATTCGCCCAAGACCATCTACTGCCAGGATAAAAAGAAAGGGTGATAAAGGATCACCTTGCCTTATCCCCCTAGAGGCGTTGAAGGGTTTTGAAGGATTACCGTTGGCCAGGATTGAGAACAAGGGGGTGGAGATCATACTGAAAATCCAATCAATCCATCGCTTTTCAAAACCGTATGCTTCCAGAACCGCACAGAGGTATTTCCAGTTCAGGCGAGCATAAGCCTTTGAGAGGTCTAGCTTAATCATCATTCCTTTCCTCTTATGTTGATTGAGGGAGTGAATCATTTCTTGGGCCACCATTAAACCATCTAGAATTTGCCTTCCTTCAACAAAACCCATTTGTTCAGGAGAGATAATGCTTGGGAGGAGAGGTTTCAATCTTTTTGCCACCAGTGTTGCAATTATTTTATAAATAACGTTGCACAGAGCAATTGGCCGGAATCCTTGAGCTTCTTCCAAATTATTATTTTTCGGAATTAAAGTTAAAAAGGTGGCATTCATATCTGACCACATTCTTTGCTTTACCCGGGATTCTTCGACCACTTCCAGGATGTCCTGTCCAAGGAATTGCCAGCCCGCTTGATAAAATTATGCCGTGAAGCCGTCCGGGCCCGGTGCCTTTCCTTTCTTCATGTTCATAATTACCTCTTCTACTTCTGCTAGACTTGCTGCGTGCATGAGTCCTTTGTTCTGTTCCTCTGTGATCATCTTTGGAATTTCCTTGCAGATTTGATTAATTTCTCCCCCTCTATCATTCTGGGATTCGGTAAGGATCCCCTTATGGTAGTCATTTAGGACTTGCTCTATTCCATCTTGTTCTATTACTTTCTCTCCTGCTTCATTTTTAATTGAGAAGATTCGGTTCTGTTGTCTATGTTGAATCATTGCTTGGTGGAAGAATTTAGTGTTCCTCTCTCCTTCCCGCAACCAATTTATTCTGGACTTCTGTCTCCATAGGATCTCCTCCTGCTTTCTCCTCTCCTCCAGCTGGCTTATTAATCTGCTCTCTTCCTTGCACTTTTCTTCAGTTCTTCCCTCCAGGATTATTTGCTGCTGTATCTCCTCCATTGCCCTTTCGAGTTTTTGTTTTTCCTCGAAGATATTCCCAAAGTCCTCCTTATTCCATTTTCTGATTTTATGTTTTATTTCCTTAAGTCTTAATTGGAAAGTATGCATTTTGCATTGTCCTCTGACTTGACTTTGTAACCACCATTCTTCCAGTTTATTAAGGAAATCCGGGTTTCTGAGCCAAAAGGATTCAAAACGGAAGGGTTTCTTGCTTTTGATTTTTTTAATGTCAATTTCCAGACTAATCGGCCAATGATTAGAGCCTAAGCCTGGGAGGATTTTGGCCTCTATGAAAACATCTTTATTCAGAACTTGCTCAGAGAGAAGGAATCTATCCAGTTTTGAGGCAATCTGATTCCTGCCACCCCGTCTATTGTTCTAGGTGAATACTCCATTTGATGTTGGGGTATCTACAAGCCTTAAATTTGCTATGAGATCATTGAAGTCTTCCATGCTTGGGTCCTGTCTCCTGATGCCTCCTCGTTTCTCTCCAAGATCCCGGATTAGATTGAAATCCCCGCCTACTATCCATAAACCCTCTGGGATTAGTTTTCTGACCGCCTGAATATTTTGCATAAACTCTTTTCGGCCCCTGGGGAGATGGGGGCCATATACCCTGGAGATGAGGAATCTTTCCTTTGTTCCTACTATCCTACACACTCCAGACAGGATTCTGGGCAGACTGATCCAATTCTCGAAGGTGACCTCCTCTGAGTTCCATAATACCGCTAAACCACCTGCTGACCCCTCCGCGTCCTGGGCCATAACTTTAAAATTTGTTTTAGATTTATCCAAAATTTCCTGTATCTGTTGTTGACTCATTTTAGTTTCTTGAATCAGCATTATACTCGGTTTATCTTTCTTCAACTTCTCCTTGAGGTACCTCTGCTTGCCTCTACTATTAAGGCCCCTTATATTCCAACTTGTGATGATCATTTACAACTTTTGGGGGGGGGGGGATGAAATACCTCAGACAGAGGTATTACTTTTCCAAAATTCACAAGAGTTTCTCCTACTGTTTGGATCGTCTCATTCATGGGTTTCCTCCCTCGTTTTCTTCCTCCTTTGCCATGTCCGTCCAGTCCTACTGTCTGAGACCCTAACGCTTCTGAAAGTTCCGGTCCAATCTCCGCCGAACCTCCTTTCTTCTCCTTAAATATTTTATAGGCCTCTTTGTACTGCTGTTTTTGAATTTCCGGGATGAATCTCTCATCAAGATGTCGCCATTCTTGCGGGAGTTTTTTCATTATGTGTTCTTCTTCAATCCCGAACTCTTTCTGTTTGTCTAACCCTTGTTTCGGTTGCTCTTCTGGTTTATCCTGATGCTCTCCCATTTCAACTTCAGATTCTTTCATTTGACTGTTGGATTTGCCTAGGGTATCCGTTATGATTTCCATCGGGATTGTCTCCCCAACCGGTTCTTCCTGTACACCTCCTTCTGTCTCCTCTTCCTCGTCTTGGAGGGCTTGAAATTGATTTTGATTTTCCACTGGGATGTTTTTACCTTTTGTTTGCTCTTTCTGTTCCTCGGTCCGTGTCTTCTGTCTTCTGTGGACTTCCTTGAACCCCCTCTCTTCCGTTTCATTTGTCATTGATTTCCTTTGTTCCTCTTCCATTGTTCTCTTGAGCTCTCCTTCCCTATTCTGGGGGCATTCTCTAAACAGGTGGCCATATTCATGGCACTTCCGGCACCAAAAGGGAATGTGTTCGTAATCTAAAGGTTGTTGCCAAATGTCATCATGGTATTCAACTTCCACAAATTCAGGCAAGGGTTATGCTATATTCATATATACACAGATCCTTGCGTAAGAGGTGAATTTACCCCTTTTGGTTGATTCAGCAACTTTGACAAAAGCCCCTATTGAGTTTCCGATTCCTTCGAGAATTTCCGGATTCCAGAATTCTGAAGGCAATCCGAACAGGCGAACCCACACGGGAAATGCAAGCAGTTTTTCTGCATCCGGGTTGTACCTTTCCTTCCAATGCCGCATGAATAACCCTGCATTATTCATAAAATATGGTCCCTCTTCAAAGATTCTTTCCTTATCCTCTAGATTCACAAAAATGACCGTGAAGAAACCCTTTGCACCCAGTTTCAGGTCGATATGCCCTTTTGGTTTCCATTTCAATTGGATCCATTTTACTAAATCCCTCTCAGAAGGCCAAAAACCTATAAACTTACAGATTAAAGCATGGTCTTTCATATAAGTTTTATATTCTTCCAGTTTGTTGTTTGGAATGACATACCTTGGACGTTTCTGAGCCCTTGGAAGACATCTTCCCCCCATTTTCGTTTTCCATTGGTTGCCCAATACTGGAATATCCTCGGCGTTGTCCTTTTGCGGATTTGCTCTGCTACCTCCACTGGATTCCCCGGTCACAACGCTTTTAAAGGAGGGGATCTCTCCCCTCCCCGTGGTACCTTCCATGGGTTCCGTCAGGATACAGCGATCACTCTGTGCTTCACTGGCTTATTTCCCTTTACTCAGATAACAAACCAATCCGTATGGGGTCTCCTGCACGATCCCTGACCTTCGCTGATCAAAAACGCTTCTCTGTAGCGCCAACACACTGCAAACCCTAACGTTCTCTGTCAGAGCTTCTCGTCATCCCTCCTCTCATTTTTATCTTAACTACCTAGAACGATGTTAACACAAGCTCATATTAACATTCTTCAAGTTGTTGCTAACTACCTAGTTATTTCGTAGATTATAAAAATGTGAGTAGTTTAATAAATATAAGTTTAGACATTGACTGTTAACAACATCGGAAGGTGGGAAACATTAGTTCCCAACTAATCCTATGTTAAGGAAGACAAGTACACAATAGCGTTCACAAGAAGTGTTGAGGTCTTACAACTTATAGTTGTGGAAGGTTTAAAGCAATAATCTGGATGCAATGTAGAGCACATGCAACCTCCTTGGTGGACCTTATGTGCAAGATCACAAATCCATTTATAATGGATACCCCATCACTGAGAAGCTTCAAAATATGGAAAGGTTTGTCAATTTGGCTTTTCCTTCTACATTTTCCTCTATTGCCAATTGTTATGAGTATAGGTAGCCTGCATTGCACATACTCATAGAAGAAAGAAGAATGCAAGTACCGAAAGGAGAACATCAAATCATACATGTTTTACAATATTGTTTTATGTGGTTATATTTGTATAAAAATGGTGGAGAGTGATCATAGTTGACCAAGTCTCCAAGGGTTACAAGTATCTGATACAAAGTTAGGTGAGTGATCATCTTTGACCGAGTCACCAATGAAATATTAACAACAAGGTAGATAAACTACAAGACATAAAGTACAAAATAAATAACATATATATATATTACATATTTAGACTAAATCCAATATGAATTATGGACAAAGTATGATCAATTTTGCGATGACGAAAACAAATGTCGCCAATTTCTATTGATTGTACACTCTTTCTAGTGAATGACATCATTGTTTATAGGAACTAAGATGGCAGGAATAACATGATTGGATACTAGAAGAATGGATGTTGAAATGAGAGTGCATGGAATAATTGCAGGGGCATGATGTTCAATTATAGAATGTCCTCCTAATAAGAATAAGGTAATCCTTTGTTGTGGAAACACCTATGCAAAAAATATGACCTTCATAACCTTAGTTGGAGGTGAATCATGAAGAAGATGCTAACTAGGGCATGGTCTGAAGTAAGTTGAGGATTGGAGTTGGACTCAGTGCTTAGAAAGACATCTCCATGCAAAAGTGTGAGCACTAGAAAGCAAGTAGATGAATGCCGACATGGATGCGCATTGGAACATATCAAACATTTTGAACTCGTGGATATTGATATGGTTAATAACGTATCTTCTAGCAAATGCAGAATACGAGAAGGAAGAGATGACATTGTAGATCTTATTATCCTTGAAGAGCTTGTAGAAGTTATAATACCCACAATTTTGTGCCTTTTTGTGAAACAGGTAGGGCTTGACAAAAATCACATCTCAACAATATGAGGGTGTAACATCACAATCAACTGTATCAATGAATGGTCTAATGGAAAATCTGATAAAACACAACAAACATAAAGTAGGTACTACTTCGTGAACCCATCCAATATGATATGGTTGGGGATGAGTGGTAGAAATTTGGATTTTTTCAATCAATTGTTGAGAAAGCAGTTTCTTTTTGTTTCCATTGTCTATGATTAATTGTGCAAGTTGTTGCTTGATCTAGAAATTATGAAGTTAAGAGAGCTCCATTCTTCTATGATTAATTGTTTAAGTTGTTGCTTGATCTTGAAATTATTAAGTGAAGAGAGCTTCATTCTTGTTCTCACAATAGATTTTTTCCATGAGAACCCACTAAGGGTGGGTGGAGGTTGAATTATTAACATTAATATCTAGGTATGCATCATTAATGTCAACACTTCTCGGTTGTTCGATGTTGTTCAATAAGAAATGCATCGACCATTTTTTCCTACAAGTCACAACATTCATTATCAAAATGATAATATCTCCAATGATAGAATTGATGTTTCTTCTTTCCTTCGCCAATCAAACTAGGTGTTTCTTGATTGTGAGCATTAGCAAGCAGCTTAGCGTCTTGGCAAATATTTAGGAGAGATGTTCCAAGGAGGAAATTGGGAAGAGTTCGAGCTTTGCATCGATGTGAGAAAGCAGACTTAAAATATACTTTATGCAAAAGGGTTTGTTGTTGTTGTTTATTGGGAACAATATTATTGCAAGCGGGTCCATTTCATTTTGGTATCATAGCTATGATATGCTCCAAGAAGTCATCAATATCATATTTGAAGATTGGATGCCTTGGACGAAATATTTTACTTGTGATCATGAAGAATTTAATTCAATTGTATTAGGGCTTGATTAAAACATATAGGTGTTGACATATGAGATATTACATTTAGGAATATGGGCTTTTGGCATTAAGAAACGAATAAATGACATTTTGAGCAAATGTGGCAAATGAAAGAACAGATTAGGGAAGCCTACAAAAAAGCATTAAAAGTGGAGTAGGAAGAGAATCATGGTGATTTTGAACTAGTTTCGTAGCAAAAGTAGTAGATATTTTTGTGAAGAAAGAAGAATATAGGAATATGATAAGAAAATGTTGCTAGTTGAGCAAAGGGGTAAAGGAAACAACTTGAGCTTTTGAGGTACCGTGTGAAGGTATGTGTCCAATAGTGTTAACACAAGCCTCATCTTAACATGCTTCAAGTTGTTGCCAATCACATAGCTGTTTTGCTGATTATAAAAAAGTGAGTAGTTTAACAAATAGAAGTTTAGGCATTGACCATTAAGATGGGAAAGGCCATAGTATAACACTGACATAGGATATCTCATAGTTCTTATCAGAGGAGAATGCTTATATAAGATAACTCATAGTGCTTATGAGAGGAGAAAATTAACATAGGTTATCTCAAGAGTCTGAAGACTATTTTAATTAGATTAAATTAAATTACTTAATTCCTAAACCAGGGTATGAAAATGTTATTGTGATGACCCTTCTTCTATATCTACATGCTCTTATTTTAAAAAATTTAACCAACAAGTGGATTTTATTTTTGATTCGATGACATAGATTGTGCTTTTATTACTATTTTTGCCTAGATGACATGGACTGTGCTTTTATTACTATTTTTGCTTGGAAGACATGAATTGTGCTTGTATTACTATTTTTGCTTGGATGACATAAGTCATGCTTTTTATTACTATTTTTGCCTAAATGATTTAGATTGCGCTTTTATTACTATTTTTAGTTTGACGACATGAATTGTGCTTTATTACTATTTTTGGTTGGTTAGATGATATGGATTGTGCTTTATTACTGTTTTTGGTTGGTTAGATGATATAGATTGTGCTTTTGTGCTTTTATTGTATAGCTCTGAAAAAGGCTGGAGCGTCTTTCCGCATCTAAGAGATAATCTGAGTCGTCAGTTGCAAACAGAATTGCCATCATCATTTAAGAGATAATCCGAGCCATCCGTTGCAAACAGAATTCGCATCATCATCTGCAATTAGTAAAATTGGTTGCCTGTGATAGCAAAGTGCGAGAGATAAGTGACGTTGCTTATCGAACAGGTTATCTTAACGGTCAAGGATTGATTTAATTCTATTCAAATTTTGGGTTCATATTGGCATTGGCATTGCAATTCCTCTCATCCTCCTCTCCCAGTTTCCTGCATTGTGTGGTCTAGTCTCGTGCGTTTGGAGCTCCGTATGTTGTGTGTGCGTATGAATGTAGTTTGGTCTCTGTTTCTGTCATGTATTTGGTGTGTCTGTCTGTCTGGTCTGCTTGTATTCTGTGAGAGGTGGAGGCAGAGGCAGAATGCTTGTGTTCCCTGACGGGCAGAGGCAGAGGTAGAGGCAGGTAGCGCATCAATTATTGAATCAAGACAACTCTGCCAGGGATCACAGTTAAATGAGGCATTGCGGTAAAATTTATGTGGCATTGCGGTAAAATTTATGTTCAAACTCTCTGTATCGATCACTCTGATTATGGGTTGTGGGTTGCAAACAAGATTAGCTGAATGAGAGAGGAATCAATTTGATTTTAGGAAATTCAATGGCATTGATCAAATCCTGTAAATAAATTGAGATGTGCAGGGTTGTTTGGTTTTTTAAATTAGATCTTCAGCATCCTTGACGAGAGGCGGCAGAATAGATCCCTACTTCGAATAATGGCCATTGGGAGCGTTTTATCTGGCAGAGCCTGCGGTTTTCTTGGTTTTTAAATCATGGTGAGGCGGTTTCTTGGTTTTCTTAATTAAATCCTCTGCATCCATGTTTTTTGGTTTTTTAAATTAAATGTCGTGCATCCATGGTTAGGCGGTTTCTTGCTTTTTTTTTTTTTTTAACTAGATCATCTGAATCCATGTTACTTAGTTTTTTAACTTAGTGCGTCTGAGGCAGAGGCATAGATCCCTCGTTGCACAGAAAGCGAGAGAAACCGAGCATGTCTTTTGAATATGGCCATGGCCATGGCCAGCGTTAAGCCTGCTGTAAATATGGAGTTAACGGCGACCATTCCCTTACCTGATTTTGAAGGGCGTAATTTCACTTCGTATACGGTGCTCCAGAATTGGTTTCTGCGTTGCGGTATCGAGTGGTTTGCTCAGTGACATCATTTGTTTTACACATCGTCTCCTAATGCAGCGGCCAGTCTCCCAATGCTTGAACAACACCGTAAACCTTGCAAATATCATGTCTCTCCATGTGGATTCGTCCCTCGGAGGTAAGCAAAGCATTTTCTTGACTGACTCTGTTTTAAAGTCATTGTCGATTGCATGTGTGATGAAGAGATTGTTCAGATTGCAATGTACTTGCATTGAATTTCTTGTTCTCCTAGCTTTCTATGTGTTTCGTAAATAATATAAAGGATTGTTTCTCAGGTTTTGCACTGAAATATTGAGTCAAATGTGGCATCCGACTCGATGACAGATTAAGTGAGGCATTCCGGTAACTTTATTTTCCAGTATGGATCACTCTGGTTATGAGAGTTGGCAAATAAGATTAGCTGAATGAGAGAGGAATCAATTTTATTTTAGAAGATTCATCGGCATAGCTCGAATCCTGTAAATAAATTGAGATTTTCAGTGTTGTTTGGTTTCTTAAATTAGATCTTCAGCATCCTTGGCGAGAGGCCACAGTATAGATCCCTCATTTTCACATAAATGAAGAGAAACATAAATTCCGTACAGCCTGCGATTTCTCGGTTTTTTAAATCAGATCCTCTGCATCTAGTGAGGCGATTTTTTGGTTTTTTAAGCTAGATCCTCTGCATCCATGTTTCTTGGTTTTTTAAATTAAATCATGTGCATCCATGGTTTCTTGGTTTTTAAAATTAAATCATATAAATTCCTGTTACTTGGTTTTTTTAGTCAGATCGTTTGAGGCGGCAGCATAGATCCCTCGTTGCACAAAATGTGAGAGAAACAGAGCATGCCTTTTGAATATGGCCAGCGTGGAAGCATTTTTCAGAGGAGAAATTACTGAGAGCCTGCTGTTAAAAGATGGAATTAACGGCGACCCTTCGGAGGTAAGCATAGCATTTTCTTGACTGACTCTATTTTAAAGTCTTTTGTCGATTGCATGTGTGATTAGGAGATTGTTCAGATTCTACTTGCATTGAATTGCATTGAATTTCTTGTAAAAGTGGGTAAGTTTCTCTCCTAACTTTCTGTATGTTTCCTAAATACTATAAGGGATGGTTTCTTTCTGCATTAGCTATCTCAGGTTTTACACTGAATTATTGATGCAATCTGCATTAGCTTTTTCTTGGTTAATCATATTACATCCAAGGGCCTAGCAATGCTCTTTAGTGATTTATTTTATAAATAATATAAGGGATTGTTTCTGCATTAGCTATCTCAGGTTTTGCTCTGAATTATTGATGCAATCTGCATTAGCTTTTTCTTGGTTAATCATATTACATCCAAGGACCCAGCAATGCTCTTCAGCGATTTATTTTATCATTAGTAGCTGAAGCCTTCCAGATGTTCGGGAATCGATTAGTCAAACTTCACCGGTCATGCTGCCTCTGTAACTATAGCTCAGATCCTTGGCTCTCCCTAACTTCCCTTCTGTGGCTCTCTAACTATAGCTTAGATTCCTCTGTTTGTATGTCTCCTCGTGCCCTTCCATATTTTCAAAATAGCAGATTGAATTTCTGGATTTAAATTTGGATTCAATGTAGTCGGTTTATATTGAATTTCTGGATTTAAATTTGAATTCAATGTATTTGGATTATATTGAATTTCTGAGTTATGTTGGACTTGTAATTTAATGACTAAATTTTTTTCTATAGGCACATGCGGACCATATGGATTTGATTTGGGTCACCCTTTTATCCTCTCCAGCTCCCCCATTTGGGTCACCCCTTTATCCTCTCCAGCTCTCCCAGACACCCTCCATACTGATGCAGAGGTTCAGTGTCTAATCCAATCTCACCCACGGCCAAATTAGCCTATATATATGAGATTACATAAAACCCATAACTATTTTTTTATTCATTATAATTTGGTAAATTTTCTCAAACACTGGGCTCTCTCTGTATTTAATTATTTTTAAATTTTTATTTCATGATATATTTTGTTGGCATTAAAAAATTTTAACAAAAAATTTGTGAAATTCATCAAAATACTTACATAAAAAAGCATTTAACCATTTTTAAGGATCAGATATTGTTCGCCTCCTTTCGCTTTTGAAACACTAAAAATAGTTGTTCACATGATTTGGGACTGTATGCTTGGCTAGAAGCTTTCAACCCAGGATTTCAGTGTGATTATTACCATTGCCCCACTTCAATTTGAAATGTTTCACTGCTTCCAATGAACCTGCCGATAGTACTCAATTCACTCCAAATAGTAAAACGCGGTATCTATCTTTTAACATTGTGAATTTTCTGTAGGGGATACTCACAAATTTCATTGTCATAATTAGTTAGATTAAATTTCTGGGTTTATGTTTTGATTTTCTCTCCAATCACTTTCGACATCTTGTAATTTTGTATTTCCTCTCCCTCAACTTGGCTTGTAATTTTGAGTCGTTTGATTGTTTGGGAAGGAAATGAATAGAGGCTTTGAGTTGTCACTCTCACTCTCATTCAGTGTTTGTCGTTATTATGATTATATTCATATAAATTTCAATTTCTCCCACTCATTATTGATGGATATTGCCTGTATTAAAAAAAAATGGTGAATACATTTGGGATTTCATAATAATTACATGTGTTGGAGACTTGTACACCCTTACCTTTACATTGTGGTGGAGACATTTCCAACTAGATTATATATTATGTGGTGGAGACATTTCCAACTAGATTATAT
>APFE031335519.1:0-10143 GCA_000404065.3 Pinus taeda
CACACAGTAGGGGTGTCGACTCGCGTCCACCGTCTGTTGAGACGATTGGTGCGAGCGATGATATGCTATCATGAGCACCACCGTGCTTAGGCTCCTAGGCTTTATTTTCTGCATATATTTTTTTGAGAGACATGTGTCTCAGATGTACGGAGAACACAGACTTTATCCAGACATGTACATTCTATTTTTTGAGTGCCTCAGTGCGCCACACGATATATAGATCTACATGGTGTTATGGTTTATTGTATCTTATGCTTCCTGTATCATGTTGATTTACATATTATGCAAATGTCTGTCCAATACATAGTTAGCCAATGCATCGGTTACTGCATTAAGTCTTCTTGGAATGTGATGATAAGTAATGTAATCAAAATCTCTTTCCAATAACTTACACGTAAATACAACCTTAAAATGCGATGATCTCTGACGGAATATCGTCCGTTGAGCTAGTGGACTACAAGTTGAGAATCTAAGTTTACAACCAATGCGCGGATTCCGAGGTTAATTGCCTCAACTAATAATTCAATTATAGCACTATATTCAGCCACATTGTTCGTTGTACAACCCAGACACACCCCTTGAATATCTACTAACTCATCATGAGGATCGTAGATCACCGATGCCACAGATGAAAGATTGCGAGTACTGCGGGAAGCACCATCAGCGAAACCAACGTAAGGCGATCCAGACATCTATTCAAGAAGCAAAAGACACAATAAGTGGCAATCACGCCGACACACTGAGATAAAAACTAAATAAACACGCACACACACAACAAACTCTTAAAAGCATATGCATGTACAAAAAAAAAAGAGAGTGTCTGGACTCAGGCATAATATTTCTTGAGATACAGCCCATTCTGGGGCCTGTCCAGGGGATTTCCTTCATAATCTATAAGCTCATAGGCACCTTTTTGTAAAACTCTTTTCACAATAAGGGCCCATGCCACATTGGCTCGAGTTTTCCTGCCCCCAGCTTATCGTTAGCTTGATCGTAGAGCAGTACTAGGTCTCCCTCGATGAAAGAGCGGGGGTTAACAGTGTTATCGAAGTGAGTTTTCAATCGCTTATTTTGAGCTTCAATAGCTAGGGAGGCTAGACGACGTGTCTCATCCAGTCGTTCCAAGTAAAGAAGCCGCTCTTCTACAGGAGTAGTATCGGGGAGTAACTCGACGGCTAATTTCAGAGAAGGAATCTCACACTCAATGGGAAGGGTCACCTCCAGTCCATATACTAACTGAAAAGGGGTGAAACCAGTGGCATCCTTCACAGAGGTGTGGTAGGCCCACAAAGCGGAGAACAACATCAAATGACAACTAGACTTGTGCATGCCAACAGTTCTTTGAAGCATCGTGACCAAGACCTTATTCACGGCTTCCACTTGACCGTTTGCCTGAGGATAGTACGGAGTCGAACTATCATGCCTAAGACCTAGTTGGGTTGTTAACTCGGCCATCATATGATTATGAAAATGTTTTCCGTGATCAATGACAATGGGTTGTGGAACTCCGAACTGTGAAATAACATGGTTAAACAGAAATTGTGCCGCGGTGTGACCATCTTCAGACAATGTAGGCATCACCTCGGCCCATTTCGTAAAGTAATCTACAGCAACGATGATGTATCCATTCCCCCCGGCCGAGCGAGGGTTACATGTCACATAATCGATGCCCCATTTGGCAAAGGGGCCGACGGTTACAATGGGGTGCAGCGGGGCAGGGGGCGCACGCATCTTCCGTTGGTAAATCTAGCATTCATGACAGGAACGGACGGCAAGAATGCAATCCTTAAAAATGGAAGGCCAGAAGTAGCCAGCACTGAGGATTTTCTGTGCCGTGGCATATCCAGACATGTGACTGCCACAAGCACCAGAGTGGCAGTCATTTATAACTCTTTCAGCTTCTTCGAAGGTTAAGCATCGGCGAAGAACCAAATCAACACCGAGACGGTACAGGGTGTGCCCAACGATGCGATATGGTTGGGCTTGGTGTCGAATCCGTCGATGAGCGTCTTTCGAGGTCTCGGGACGGAAAGAGGATGTCTGCAAGTAGACAATGATGTCCCCGTACCAAGGATCGAGGGTGCTGATAAGGAAAAGAGTTTCGTCTGGAATAGAATCCTCTATCTGAGAGGAGGTAGCGGCGGATGGCAAAGAACACAAAAGTTCAGCGAAGACAAGTGATTTCTTGGACTTGGCAGCAGTAAATTCCAAGTCAAACTCTTGGAGGATGACGATCCACTTAGAGTATTTGCCCCCCAGCAATTATCGTGAGAGAATGTAAGTCATGGGGTTGCAATCGGAGATCACCGTCGTAGTATGCAACAAAATATAGTGACGGAATTGTTGAACCGCACAAACAGCGGCGAGGGCCAACTTCTCGACATATCCATATCGAGTTTCAGTATCTAGTAAGTTGCGACTAAGGTAGTAAATGACATGTCCGGTGCCATCGTCGTTGTCTTGTACCAAAACCATACCGATGGTGGTGTCGGCAGCGGCCAAATATAGTGTATAGTCACGATGATAATTTGGAGGCCGCAAGTGGCAGAGACCAGGAGAGTTTTGAGACGAGCAAAAGACTCCTCGGCTATGGCATCCCATCGAAATGGGGTGTCACGCTTAAGTAACCGGTTAAAACCCTTTTCCACTTCAGCATAGTTTGGGATGAACCGTCTTAGAAAATTAGCTTTTCCCTGCAAGCTCTGGAATTGCCGCAAAGTAGCAGGGGGAGGAAGATTCACAATTGCCTCGAATTTCAGGGGATCCAAACGGATGCCCTCTCGGGAGACGATAAACCCGAGAAGTCGACCAGATTCGACGTAGAAGACACATTTATGCGGATTTAGTCGGATATTATAGTGTCGACAGTGAAGAAAAATTTCACGAAGATGCGATGGGTGGTCCGCGCGCTTAGCTGAATGAGCGGGGAGGTCATCCAGATAAGGTTGTACGATGTGCCAGATATCGTGGAAGGCATAAGACATCACACGCTGGAAGCTAGCGCCGGCATTATTAAGACCGAAGGGGAGCTTTTTGTAAGCAAAAATGCCCCACGGACAGATAAAGGCCGTCTTGTGTTGATCCGCGGGGGCGATATTAATCTGGTTGTAACCAGAGAAGCCGTCCATAAACGAATATATTTCGCTTCCCGCACACTTGTCAATGAGTTGGTCAATGAACAGTGTGGGGTAGTTGTCTTTTGGGCAAGATCGATTAATGTCACGGTAATCGACACAGACGCGAATGCTACCCTTTTTTTTATCTACAGGGACAATATTTGAGACCCAATCTATCAGTGGGATAGGATAAATGAATCCAGCTTTAAGAAGTTTTTCAACTTCTGCTTTGATAGCTGCCGCCTTACGGGGGTGCATGGGATGCAAACGCTGACGAACAGGTTTGGCCCCAGGATACGTAGGTATCTCGTGCACCACTATGGATGTATCAATACCGGGCATTTCTTCGTAGGACCATGCAAAAACATCACGAAATTCACGGAAAAGTGCGATGTATATCTGAATCTCCTCAGGAGTGCAAGTGACTCCTATATAAATGTTCTCGACAATCCCTGACTTAGCAGAGATGTCGATGGGTTGTGTTTGCGTGATGTTCCCTAAATTCCCCTCAGACGATGTATGATAAATCTGGATAGGCATCTGAAGAGGCTGAGAAGGGAGACATGGAGCAAACCGCTCGAGACAAAGCAGTGTTTCCCGGAGGGTAGGGAGAAAGGAGGAACGGTGGTGAAGAGGGGACCACGGACGTTCTTCCAGAGACATAGTCTCTATGATAGCCTCGTCGGAAGGAAATATTTCCTTGAATGGATCCGAGGAGGTGTATTCTCCAAACCAGGGGGGAAAATCATCTGATTAAAGAGCCCCACTTGAAGCAGTGGGTTGATCATGAGGGGCCGATGCAGCAACAATTTTGATGTAGTTGAGTTCGGTTGGACTCAACGGCATCTCCTCACCCCACGATTCTATCTGGTCGATGGGGGGAAGGGCCCAAGGATCAAAACGAACCGAGATCATGGAGATAGAGGCGAGGTTGGGAGGTGGGAGGGAGAAAACACCCATGAGGGCGGGTTCTTTGAAGAGCCTGGCTCCCACACTCTCAAAAGGAACGAAGGTATGTTCAACGAACGGTACATTTCCCTCAGAAGAGGAAGCGAAGAAGGAAAGCTAGTCAACTGTGACAATTTTCCCCTGATGAGGGAAGCGAATGACACTGAAGAGGGATGAAGCCATGGCACGCATGGCATACGTCCAAATCCGGCCCAGAAGGAGGTTATATGTGAGATTTGCGTCAACAACCTCAACTTCTACTTCCACGGTCTTCCCTTCTAAGGTGATTGGTAATCGTTGAAGAATACCATAAGGACGGGATTCTCTCCCATCGAAAGCTTCCAAGGTCATTGGAGACTGGCTCAGAGTCGGAGACCCGATCGCTTTCCAACAAGCAATAGACATAATGTAGGTTGATGCGCCTTCATCAATAACTGTACGATGGATCGTTTTGGAATTGATGACGACTTGAATGAGAAAAGCGATCTGATGAGGCAGTCGAGGAACATGGCTCTCGAGGTCGAAGGTAATCAGATCCGAGTCTGCTGGGTCGATTCCACCGATGGTCGATAGCAGGGACTTCCTCTGGGGGGGGCAGCTCTGAAGAACCTCTAAGGCAGACATAGCCGACGGAGCCTGCGCTAAGTCCTCTACGATGCTATAGTGTTGGGCAGCACGAGCATTCAGATTATAAGAAGATCTTCTGAGTACCCCTTTAGGAGGGGGTCGGATTGTCGTCTCAGTACTCGGTCTCTCGATATGGAGGGGACCAGAGCTGGACGAAGGAGCACTTGAGGGAACCTCTGGCTCCTTCCTGGCAGATGACGGATACTCCTTTGCTCGAGTCGTTACATGAACGGGAATAGATCCAGCCATGAAGACCTGGGAACCGAAGGGAGAAGAAGAGGGATCAACCACCATTTGAGTTTGCTGAGAGGGAAAGGGTTCTTTAAGAACCGCAGGAACCCCAGGAGCACCCTTCAACAAACAACTAACTTTGGACCGCCTGGGGCAGTCCTTAGTATAGTGATCCTCCTCACAAATGAGGTAAGGATACTTGGGTTTGCGCTTAGCTCCTTCCTCGGCTGGAGGTTTAGAGGATTCCTGTTTAGGCTGCTCGGATTTATTTTTCCCTTTCCCCTTTTCCTTTTTCTTTCCTTTCGAGGCCTTGCCCGCCGTGGTGGACTGGATGACGTTGACCTCGGAAGTGTTACCATAATTTAAACCACTCTGAGAAGTGTTTTCATTAGATGCACTTGACTTTTTCTTCCCAGGGTTTGACGATGATTTTTTAGAGGCCAGGTTCACAGAGCCAATGACTCCATCGACAGATGGCTTGGGCGGAGCCTTGGATGTACCGGGCCTTGGGGCATCTGGTAAATACTCATACAAGGTACCAGACTGAGAGTAAACTAAGTCTAGGTACTGAGCGCGCACGATTTCTTGCTCTTCAGTTACACAAGCTCCCATCGCAATGTCCCGTGCAATCTTAGGGACAAAGGAAGTCATGAACCAGTCGATGAGGAGTTGATCAAGAATCCAAAACTTGATCAACCTGCGACGCCTTCTCCATTCATGTATATGATCAGAGATATGCGTAACCGTATCCTGCTTAAGAGACGTAAGGAGGTGAGTCCCTGTCTCGTACCGAATGGGTAACTGAAAGTGAGTAAGGAAGCCATGGCCAACGAATTGAAATCTTGAAATGACGCACGGGTCAATTCAATATACCATTTAGCTGCCGAACTAGTGAGAGTCCTCTGAAAGAGGCGAAGTCGAATCAAGTCATCGAGCCATGAATTAGATGAACACCATAAGTGATACGTCATCACATGAGCATGGGACAGTCACTAGGTATCTTAGTTGGAACTGGTGGCCATTGTGGATTATGTAAAATGGGATCATTTGTTAAGTTCGACACATCGGGCATTTCCAACATCGCTAGAAATGGTAGCTGCGGGTTAAAGGACATTTGTCCCGGATACGAGGTAGAGCCAGAATTCCATCCAGTTCCTGATTGCCCCCACTGGCCTTGTCCCGATGGACCAGGTCCAAAAGGGCCTTGTCCAGAAGGATTTTATCCGTAAGGGTTGTTTCCAGAACCGGGTTGCTGATGCTGGTTCTGCCCCCCAGCGCCCCATTGGTTACCATACTGGCCAGCAGGTTGTTGATAATTTTGATAAGGGTTACCCTGCGGCTGCTGGTAATTTTGATACGGGGTATATTGATTTTGCCCCTGGGGTTGCTGGTATCCATACTGAGCCTGAGAACCAGGCGGAATTTGATGACTAGATTGGGATTGATACCCACCTGAATACGGGGTTTGGGATTGGTACCCACCCGAATAAGGAGGCTGGCTTTGATACCCACCTGAATAAGGAGGCTGGGATTGATACCCACCTGAATAAGGAGGTTGGGATTGATACCCACCTGAATAAGGAGGCTGGGATTGATACCCACCTAAATAAGGAGGCTAGGATTGATACCCACTTGAATAAGGATGCTGGTATTGATACCCACCTGAATGAGGAGGCCGGGATTGGTACCCGCATGCATGCTGGGTCGTCTGGCCGGAAGGTTGTCGTGGTCGGATCTGAGATGGCCCCGTTCTCCCAGAAGGTCGAGTTTGCTGAGCGAGGGGTTGCCCTTGCGCAACCGAGGATTGTCCTTGGAGACCAGATGGTTACTGAGTGGTAGGCTAGCCTTGCTGTGTGTAAGGCCGGCCCCCTTGCCCAGAAGGGTTGCCTTGCTGGTTTCCGGGTTGACCTTGCTGATCGTAAGGTTGTCCCTGGTTCCCATAAGGTTGCCCTGAAGGGTAGCCTTGTTGGGTCCCAGGTTTTCCTTGTTGGGCATTGGGTTGTCCCGGGTTTCCTAAAGGTTGCCCAAGATATGTGAAAGACGGACCACTAGAGGCCAAAGGTTGTCCTTGCGGGCCTCCTTGTTGACCTGGGTAATTGTGGCCATAATACTGCTGCCCATGATTAGGCTACGAGTAAGGCTGTTGACCCTAGTAGGGTGGTCCTTGGGATGGCTATCCTTGACCCTAATGGTATTGGCCGCCACCATATCCGGTAGCACCCCAAGCCACGCTCAATGGAACAGAAGCCTCCACATAAGGCTCTTCAGGCAAGGAGGTATACAAATAATGATTCTCAGGATCATAATAGGGGCTTTGCCCACCTGGGTTCTGGACATTATGCAAGAATTGAGAATACGCCTCCTCTGCCGTCATATGATCGGAAGAAGGAGGGGCACCACTTGCGGGGTGCACAACTCTAGCCGTATGTGTCGATTTACCACTTTATGCCGGACCTCGAGATGGGCCTGCAGCAGAAGTGACAGCGGAAGACGCTGTAACGACACTAACAACTGGAGTTAACGACGCGACACAGACGGTCGGATTGGTTGCGACTGCTGTAACAGCAGTATGGTGAACTTGGGAAACAAATAGTCCTGTGGTAGGGATGATGTTTTGATCCCACATAGAAGAGGAAGTCGCAGAGTTCATAACATCCCTCAAATATCTATAACGCGCCAGCACCGTGACACCGAGAGGCGTAATAGTGTAGGGCGTAGAAATGATTGGGGATGTAGCCGAAATGGGAGTATCAATACTCGACATAACTGGCGTCCCACTCAATACAGGAGATGTATCCTCCATATCGGAAGAAGCCATCGGAGACGCAATACCAACAGGAGTGGTGGGAAAGTCCTCTTCAGAGGGTTCCCAAATAGGGTTGCAAAACAAGTCGTAAAGTTCGTCCTTCGGAGCTCGAGAGTTCAACGGTTGGATACTTGGAATGATAGGAAGAGCGTCACAAACCGGTGTCTCAGGGGCAACAGAGGATGGAGACCCTTGGTCACTTGGGATAGGAGACAGAGTCGATGGATCCGCCAGGATGATCAAAAAAATACCCTAAGCAAACTAATGATAAGAGACCCTACTCAAAACTAAATGCAAACAAGATCTACCAAGGTAAATGTTATCGTGGCCGAATAAATTTTTATGACATTAGGACACAACTTGACCTTTTCATGTTTTAAGAGTCGAGAAAAGGACAAAAGATGACTCTAGTCGCCTTCAAATGTTTTAAGAGCCCGAAGTGACAAATGCTCAATAGAGCCTTTTCTTTTACAGAGTCCGAAAAGGATCAAAAATTTACTGCTCTAGAGAAACTAGGCAAGGGGTTTACCAGACAATCCGTAAAACTGCTTATACACCTTGGCAATCGTATGAAAACCAAGGACTTTTCGTACTGTGCAGTCAATCTTCCCGAATGCTGTGTTCGGTGCGTTACGGCTTGTAAGGCGGTAGACACGGCTTCCTATGGATCAAGGATGCAAAAATAGTGGAGTCTCCCCATATATACGCGACGGTACGTGGGAGCCCAAGTCCGTACTAGACCACAATCGAACCACACCAGGAGGAATCACCCAACCTTAATGTGAGAACAAAGGTGACTAGGTTTAACGATGCCGGAGCACATCTCTAGCCTAGACCTCTAGAATGTTTGCGTTATGTTCCAATGCGTTTTTAAGTTAATTCGGTTTATTTTATGGTTGATCTTTAGTTAAGTTTCAGTTTAAGGCCCTACCGTACGTGATCTTCCACAATTTCCTAGATGCAAGCTACATGTGAAAGAAATCCATTTCGTTCGATGAATACTAACTAGGAGAAGGTTAAGAGTTTCAATCAAACAAAATGAACACAATCAAACAAACACCCTGATGCAGCTAATGGCAAATAAACAAAAATTTTTCTTTTCAATAATGCAAATAACAAAAAGTTCTATTCCATTCACTATTAAATGCAAAAGAGATTATTTGATTTTCCTTCCTACAAACACAATGCACTAGAATGAATTTTGAAAGATAACAACACTGAGCAAAGAAGTGAATTCACTCAATGAAGGCACAATGAAATCCCAAGACACTAAGATAGTTCTCCAAATCAAAAGGAAAACCAGGCTTCGCACGAGCTATGTGATCTAAGCTCAAATAAAGCTAGAATGAAATCCAAGCAAACAAGAGCAAGTTGTTCGGAAATCAGTCAAAAACACTTCAACAATCACTGAAGAAAATGTGAAAAGCAATCACAAGGTTAACCGGATGATCAAAGAACCCAAAACTCCCACGGGAGGCTCGACACACATGGCCACTAGATGCCCTAGGGTTGAGGTGTGAAATTGATGGAAAGCGGAAAACACCTGGAGGGCAAAGGTTGCAAACCAGTCAAACAGGGCTTAAACACACTCCAGCAAATGAAAAAGAGGTGGAAAAATGCAAATCCAAGCTCAGATAGCAAGCAAAACAAGTGGACCAAAAACTAAAGGGCCTGGCGTGACTGTCAGGCTGCAACTCGTGCTAAACAGGGATTGGCGTGGGTTGTCAGTTAGCAACAAGGGCCACTAGCGCGACTGTGAAGGCAAAAAGCACGCTAACAAAGTTTGCTAATTTCAAAAGAAAAATATGTAGTCCAGGGCTTGGGTCACAAGCTTAAAGCAAGTTCAAAAAGCATAGGGGCAACAAGAAATTCAATTCCAAAAGCTTATCTAAGCAAGCAAACAAAAGAAAACCAAAGAGGCAAGACAAACTCCAAATCGTTTAGTTCGTAAACCAAACCGGAGATCGACTGAAGCAGCTTTGATCTACTTCACTACTGGAAAGCAATAGTGTTTCAAAGGCTGTCTGGCCGTGTTTCAGACTCCGTCTAAGTTTACAAATCAAACAACAAGCTAAACTCCCCAGCGGAGTCGCCAAATTGTTGAAGAGGTAAATCCCCTCTACAGATAGAGGCGATCCCTACTAGCCCAGAACGGGTCTAGCAACAATCAAACAATGCTATCATGCAAGTTCCTAATTGCAAATAAAGAGTAGGTGATGAAGACCTACTTGAGATCCAACACTTTCGTTTGTAGAAGAGATGTCACCCACGTTCCTTTGCCTTGGCCGGTCACGATCCTCCACTATCCATGTGAATGGACACCTACACACAAAGAGAACAACACAAACACAAGCGTGAAATCTAATATATGCAATTATACATCAGTCAGGAAGGATATAATTCAACATCAACCAT
>APFE031335521.1:0-12337 GCA_000404065.3 Pinus taeda
TGTATGCATCATGGGTGAATGGTTCCATGTGCATAAGAGTCCCAAAATTTGTAATGTTTGATGTTGGTGGCCATGAAAGCATATCATCCTATTTGTTTGTGTTTCCCTTCTTATACTTGATCACTAAATGAAACTACTATAAAAATCCCATCCACTTGTAAAGCCTAGTTTGTTGTAGCTTATTCTAGGCATGCAAGTACTGTAATGGCTTGTGATCTTTGTGGACTATTGTCTCATTTCCCATCACATAGTGCTTCCACTTCTTCAAAACTTGCACCATGGCATAAAGCTCCTTATCGTAGGTAGGGTAGTTAAGAATTGCCCCATGTAATACTTTAGAATGGTAGCAAACAAGACTTCCTCCATGCATCAAGACAACTATCGTGGCATACCCATTCACATTTGTCTCCACTTCAAAGGGCCATTGCAAGTTTGGTAATGCCAGAACTGGTGCTTCAATGGTCTTCCTTTTTAACTCATCAAAAGCCTTCTGCTACCCTTTTCCCCACTAGAAACACTTTCCACTTGTTGTTATGGCGTGGAGCGGTGCCGCTACCACTGGAAAGGAGGCTATGAATTTCCTTAGGTACTGTGTTGCTCCAATGAAACTCATAATCTTAGTAACATTTGTAGGCACTGTCAAGTTCATGATGGCATCAATCTTGGAAGGATCTATCTTAAATTCTCCTCCACCAATCACATATCCCAAATACACTAAGGATAGCTGTACAAACTCACACTTCTTGAGATTTGCTAGCAGTTGTTGCTTCATCAATGTTTCCAGTACCTGCGTCAAACGTGAAATATGATCCTCCCAGGTAGAACTATGTACCAGTATATCATCCAAATAGAAGATAATAAATGAATCTATAAAAGGGTGTAGTACATCATTCATTAATCTCGTAAATGTAGCTAGTGCATTACATAGGCCAAATGGAATAACTAACCACTCATACAAACCTTGCTCGATTTTGAAGGTGGTCTTCCATGTATCTTCTTCTTTGACTCAAACCTGGTGATATCCAGAATTCAAGTCTAGCTTGGTGAAATACATTGCTTTCTACAACTGATCTAGTAGATCATCTATCTTGGGCAGGCGATATCTGTTCTTGAGCGTGATTTTAACGAATGCCCTGTAATCTATACACATCCACCAAGTCCCATCCTTCTTTGACTTAATGATGATGGGTGAACCACATGGTGATGTAATCAGTTAAATGACACCCTGTTCCGAAAGCCAATGCAACTCTTTCTTAACCTCACTTGATTCTATAACAGATTGCCTGTACAAACGAATATTTGGTAATGGAGATTATGTCAATAGTTGGATCTTGTGCTCCACTTCTTTCTTAGGGGGAAACACTTCAGTGTCTTGGAACACATCCTTGTATGGCTGTAATAACTCCTTCGATTGTTTTTTTTTTCTTAGTACAACCCTCTATGGATGTTGTGCCTCTTATTGACTCCTCTAAAGAATGAATTTCTCTTGAAAAAATAAAACATACTTCTTGTTGGAACAAATGAATTTCTTGGCCTAGTTGGCACTTACCAGTGAAATTTTTTACTTGTCCTTGTGCGCTTTGATGATGAATTATTTTCCATCCTTGATGAGTCGGTACTAGTTATCTCTCCTCATGAATATTGCATCACGCATGTACATGTATGGAATCCCAATAATGACTCCACATGCATCAAGGGGAACCACATCCAGATCTACTTCATCAATAAAATCAGTACTAATAGAAAATCTGATTTTTCACTATTATTTTACCTTCAGCTCTGCATCCTTATGTACCCATCCTAGTGGATATGGGTTGGATGATCACAAAATTCCATCCCCAAATTCTTGACCAGATCTGTTGCATTGATATTTGCCCGCGATCCTGATTCAAATAGAGCATCAATCTTCATCTTCTTGACCTGCTTCTTTACATGGAAGAGTTTGGTCATTTCTTTCTCTTCCTATTGCTGAAGGCTACTTATATTCACCTCCTTCTACACTAATGTACAAATGATCTTCTCATCCACATTGTTGTGGGGTAAAATGCATAGTGTATGGAAAATGTAGGCACCCTCAAAGGCTTTCCAGGGACCTTCGACAGACTGTAAGATTATCTACAACTACACAAAGTTACATGCATGTTCATATACAATAAATAACTATCAAAGCATTAAAAGTAGATTACCTCAATTCTCTGTGTAGATTTGTTTAGAGATCACAATGCAGCCAAATGGAACTCCCTCAAAGCCAGATCCAAAGTCAAGTCCTACACATAGAAGAGACAAGCGTAATCACAACATACAACTCTAATAACTAATACATGAATATATAAAAGAACATATAATTGCATACAACTAAGATACTCATGCTAATAGGCATTGAACAAACAACTAAATGAATGATGGTATCAACACCATGAGTAGACAATACAACTGTAGTTCTATATTAATGTTGGAAGAGTGATTACAACAATTTGTTGTATCAGCCTTCCTTTACTCCTCCAACTTCTCTCTCTCTCTCTCCCTTCTTGCTCACTTCTTATGATATGAGTCAATGCTCAATAGTCAAGTATGCTATCCTTTCAAATGCTCTGACCTCTTTCACAATAGGCCTCACTTTGATTATATAGCAATTGAGTTAGGGTTGACAAGCTCTTCCTTGAGTTCACTAGGGAAAAAGCAATGAAAATACCATGCTTTTCAGCTCTTTCCCATTTGCCTCCTTCTTTCAGATTAGAAATCCTCCAAATAAGTTGAATTTGGATGTTTCCTTGTTTTTCTTGAGTAATTTTAGGAACAAATATCTAGATATTTGTGAGTCAATTTGTTCCTTTAACCCTTGGAACTTCACCAAGTTTCACTAACATTGTTCCCATACTAGCAACATGCTTTAGTAGGGTCACGAATGTGTGGAGCGATAAAAAGGTGTCTTTTAAACTCCTAATTACCTCACATTAATTATCAACCCAGGGACGACTTTTTGTTTCAAGAGTGTACTCAGTCTGAGGCGGCTATTTACCCAAGAGTAATGTTTTGCAGTATAGTGCTTAAAATGCAAAAGTAAATGAAAGCTGGAAACAAAATCTAATTTGAACAACAAGAAACTAAATCATTCATTCAAATAACCACCAATCGAGGATACATTAGCAATAACTCATTCCTCTAGAAATTGATGAAGAAAAAGGAATTAGAGTATGGATCATGGATCTGGGAGCATAATAGCGTCTGCTGTGTCTCACGACAGCCTTGATCCTCCTCCCACACTAAAACAGTAAATGCAAGTAAATGGAAAGGAAATTAGAGCATGGACCAAAGATCTGGGAGCTAAGCAGCGACTTGCTGACTCACTACAGCTTTAGACCTTCTCTCACACTAAAACAGTAAATGCAAATAAATGGAATGGCAAAAAGTAAAATGAAATAGCAAAAGGAAATAGAACAGCCATAGAAATGAAATAACAATTCAGAAATGGAATAACAACTGAATATGAATGTACAACAATCCAAATCAAGCACGCAACAAACTTATCATTAAAAGGGACGATAATCTGAGCTTCGGTACAATATGCATGAATCACAGTTATAGAGTAACAGCAATTGTAACGGAACAGCAATCCCGAATAAACGGCAGTCACAGATTAATAATACATCACACAGTTGTACTGATTTAGGAACATACAGCACGGTTTAATCTGTAATCGAATGTTAATCTGTAAGGAACAGCAATGTTATATCAATTATCAAAAGGAATAGAAATGTGATACAAGGTTAAAATGATAACATAACATTCCTGTTGAAAATAACAATAGTATCCAATCAAATATATATAACAGCGTTGATATGTAAAATAGTAAAGTGCATCAGATTACTGAATAGAGTGAAAGAAAGAAATCAAACCACACATGAAGCATAAAGATATAATACAGAAGTAGCGTACTCCACCGGAGGCTGGGCCCTTAGCCACCAGCAGATGCCGCTGGGTTACTTCAGGATCAAAGATGAAATGGCAACTGGATTTATATTAAAATATCAAAGCAGAGTTCCAATGGATTACAACAAGAAATACCCCAATCTCTCAGCCATTATCCATTCTCTCTGCCATCCTCAATTCTGAATCTCTAATTCATCCTCAATTCTATCATTCGAAACCCTCTGAAATCACCCTGAAGTCCCCCCTCTCTGATCTTTGCTCTCATTTAAATAGAGAAAGATCAGAGAGCATAGATAATTACAACATGATTTGTTTTACAAATTTAGGTTGATTCTAACCAGATGATCAACAAGAAAATATATTCCCTCTCATCTCTTCAACAAAAGCAAGATGGATTTGGGTTTACGGCTAAAGTTTGGAGGGCGGCCGCAACTGCAAATCTGAGAAAATTGTGTTCAAATAACCCTGCGTTTCTCCTTGTACAAGCCGAATTTGGGAAAACTGTTCTTTTAGAAGATAATTGGGCCCGTTCTGGACAAAACCCATGTTCCGGATTTTCCAAATTTGTCTTCATTTGCTTAGAATCTCAACCGCAAAACTGTCACTCCTTAAACCAGCGAATTTCTGAGTTGGCAGATTTAAAAATCAAATCTTCAATCTGGAAGTTACCTTGGAGGCGAAAAATGGTGAATAATGTTACAACCAACTTATTAGAACTATCATTGGTAAAATAATGCACAGTAATCAATTTATTAGAAATAAAGGAGAATAAATAATGTACGAGCATGAATCATCATAAAATGGATTTATATAATAAATTATAATAAATGTCATGATGAAGAATGGTAGAAATTGGTGGAATAAACGTTCACAAGTGACAATAATAATGGCATATTAACGACCCAACACACCCCCACACTCAATATGTTGCATATCCTCATGCAACCCAAAGACAAAAACCATGTGTTAACCAAGCAATAAAAAATATGTTCCTCTCAGCTCATGAAATGGATAAAACAAATGAATTCTTCCTTAATTAATAAATATTCACTTTTAGTAATCTTGATGAAGGCATAACAATTTTTACATTGACATTCAACTATATGTATGAAGTTGCAGCAAAATATGACATAGATAACAACAAACTTCATTAACCATTTTCCCAAAAACTACAACCCAGATTTTGTTGAAATGTTGCAAGTAGATTTGTAATATATGAAGGCTTCTATGATCCAAAAATCAGATCGTCTTGATGCATGGATCATGGGATATAAACAAAATGGTTGTAGGTGAGAGTGCATGATTTCCAAAAATTTTTATGAACCAATTTATCTTGAAATTAGCTAGGTATGTGTATTTTAATAGTATGTTTGTGTTTCCTAGAGATCACAAGAATGGAGTTCATAGTGTTAAAAAATATGTGGAAATCAATTTATGCACTATGTGAAAATGAAAGTGTATGCCTTAAATAAGGAAGAAAGTAGAAAACATCCATCATGCATAGCAATTCCTCCCCCTCGCTAAAAAAATTAGCATGTCCTCATGCGATGCTAGAAAGCAAATAGAGGTGGTTGCTACCAGCTGTTGAATTCTATGCTTGGTGTAAAACAACATGGAATAAGGGAGGTGTTGAGAGTGAATAAGAATAGCAATGGATGATAAAGAATATGAATGGTTTGAAGATAAGAAAGAAAGGAATGAAAGGAACACTCCCCCACACTCGAAAATGACATGTTGCTGAAAAAGGGAAAGTGGTAAAGATGTGGAATGAAGGATGACAAATAATGCTCAAAATGGATTTTCATTAGATTCTCCTAAATTTATAATAAATTAGAACCTATGCAATTTTACCTCAAGTTTTACCTCCAAAAGTGTGGAATGAAATATATGTATTGACAGTTGTTGAAGCTGATGCAGACAGAGTTGGTGCTGAAAGTGATGCAAAAGGTGGAATCTAGGGAAGCACATCATGTCTGAAGAATTGTTCACGTTCGCGAGCCTCTACTGTAAAGTGCAATAATGTGGTCATGCTACGAATAGAATTTTGCTCATACTTGTTGTTCTCCTGTAAACAAAGCACTATTTTGCATACAATGTGCTGGAATCCATAGTGTTAGCATGGAATAGCAATAGATAAGATGCATGCAAAATTGCAACGAGAAAAACTTATGTATACATGCAATACTAATATGTTTCCAAATCAACAAGGTATGGCAAAGTGCAGTAATCATATCGCATGCAATCCCATAATGCATACATTCCCCCCTCCAATTGGAAAATGGGTTCCATAACCATAAAGCATATGAAAGGGGTGGTGCTGACGACAAGGCAATGGAATGAACAATATATCAATAAGGGAAGCAGAGTACACTTATCAATGATAGGACGGTGAAAATTATGGTTATATTGAGAGCAAAGTGTGTAAAGATAGTTATGAATAAGAGATAGGACGCTTTGGATTGATGATGTGTTATGAAAAGAGAGAAAGGACAGCAATATGCTAAAAAGATGCTTTACTGACGGTATTCTAGCTGAAAACGATGTGATTGATCATAAAACAATTTCTCATGCATAAAGGTTCAAACAAGGAAAAAGTTAAGGAAATAACTTCTCTCATAAAAAGAAAATAAGAAAAGGGTATTATAATAATAATTGACGAAGAGATATAACTTCAATACCATAAGCAGAGCCGCTGCTGCCAGCAGGCGTCCATAGCCTCGGCAGGGTTGCATTTTAACCCATATGAGCCAGGATCCTCAATTTATAAATGGAGAGTTTTAGTGCTGTTCTACAGAAGAGATCAGTGTGCTGGCATGGTAACCAGATAGCCACACTGCCATTCACTAGGAGGTAGCAAAAGTGATCAGGCCGGCTCGTGATGAGACCTCCTATTCCAAGGATAATTTGGCTATCCAATGGATCATAACCCTGGTGTGGTGGCCATAATGGGAATGTCACTTTGTTACAGCCTTATGAACACGGTAGGCTGGCTCGTAATGAGACCCCCTATCCTCCATCTGCGAACAAAATTTTGTTGTTATTACACATTTTTATGATAAAAAGAGGGAGGCTCAGTACTCCTTAAGAGCAGGGATGGCGGAAGAAGTTGAACATGTCAATATATAAAAAAATACCCATAATCTCATTTATTACAGACAGAGAAGATTATAACCAGGAAGGGTGGAACCAGCGTGATATTAAGATGATCAATCAGTATCATGTACAACAGAAAACAATGCAGTAAAGTAATATATAAATAATTGTGTCCCTTTTGAAAAAAATCTATCATCAAGGAGCTGTCCTGTTAAATATCATAACGTGAATGATATTAACTCGCTTCAATAAAATCCATAATTCTTGTCCTGATAAAAGTAGTGTACTTCATGCCATAAAAGGGAATCGGTAAAATGTGGTTGAGATGAATTAGGAATAATAGCACAAGAGGAAGAAAAGGGTTTCTCTCAAAAATACTCCAAAAGTGTTGCTTTTTTGAATGAACAACAAAAACACTCAAAAAAATGTTATGCCTTGTAGGGAACAACAAAGGAAATGCACACCAAAAAGCAAAAATACACACAAAAAAAATGTGACAATGCAAATGCTGCTCCATTTCGAAAAGGAACAGCAAAACGTGAAAGTGCAAAAGTGCTGTTCCATTTCGAAAAGGAACAGCAAAATGTGAAAGTGCAAAAGTGCTGTCCCATTTCGAAAAGGAACAGCAAAATGTGAAAGTGAAAAAGTGCTGTTCCATTTCGAAAAGGAACAGCAAATGTAAAAATGCAAAAGGAACAGCAATGCGAAAAGCAAAGAGCTGTTCCATTTCGAAAAGGAACAACAAAACGTGAAAGTGAAAAAGTGCTGTTCCAGTTCGAAAAGGAACAACAAAAAGTGGAAATGAAAAAGTGATGTTCCATTCGAAAAGGAACAGCAAAAAGTGAAAATGAAAAAGTGATGTTCCATTTCGAAAAGGAACAGCAAAAAGTGAAAATGAAAAAGTGTTGTTCCATTTCGAAAAGGAACAACAAAAAGTGAAAGTGAAAAAGTGTTGTTCCATTCCGAAAAGGAACAGCAAAATGTAAAAATGCAATAGTGCTGTTCTATTTCGAAAAGGAACAGCAAAATGAATTGTGAAAAACGAACAGCAAAATGAATGGTTGAACCAAAAAGTGCTATTCCTTTAGAAAATAAATAGCAAAGCGAAAATGATGTCCCTTTGAAAAAGGAACAGCAGGAACGACAAAAATGCACACAAATGCTGTCCCTTCAGAAAAGGAACAGCAAAATACACAACCATAAAATGCAAGCACGCAAAGAATGAATTAGTTGTTCACTGTATTGAGGCTGAGGATGGGTCACAGTTTGAATGAAGCAACACCTGAAACACAAAATATAAAAGAAATTAGAAAAGAAACAACATTTTATTTAAAAACAATATGTAAATTAAGTTACAACCGCTATGATATTATGTAAAAAAAAATGATCTTTTTGAAAAATGTTTTGGCAGCAGTGACAAGACATGAATCTTAAAACGAAATCAATTATTCATTTATTTTATTATGAATCCGTTACGTAATGACTTAGATGAAATTCCTTTGTTTCATTTAAAATTTCTTTGAAGAATCACTCGTCCATAAATTGACATTCTTTTTCTCCTAGGACCTGCAAAAAATGAGTGTCTACCTGCAATAAAACATTAAATCATGGAGAAAGAGAGGTGCACGGCTCCCCTAATCCAAGAATTATGCAAAAAAAACTAACAAGTAGTTACTCTGTAGAACAAATCCATGGAGAAAATAACAAAGTAAAAGTTATTTGTTACCTGCGGGAGAGCAGTGGCCAATCATGCTAACCTGCAGTGTTTTAATCATAACTTCTTTGTTTTTCATCGAAATTGAATGATTTCAAAGCCAAATGAGAGCTAATTCAAAGGTTTATCTCCAGTAGAAACAGGTTTTAAAGATATGATATTTCAATTTTAGTTAGAACAACCTGCATAACGGAGTCATTTTTGATTACCCAGCTTAGACCAACAGTTGATATTTCAAGCATAAAGTTTTCGTTGGATGTCGGATTCAAATGATTACAATTGGAAATGAAAGTATATTCATTTATTTATTTTCAATAGAAACAGATTTTGAATAGAAGAAGAATTGATAGGTCAACTACTGTAAGGAACAACCGGAAAAACATAGTTTTAAGGGTGCTGATTTACGATAGACATTCAATATTTTAATCATAACTTCCCCATACGATATCGAAAATGAGCGATTCCAATTGCATTGTAAACTAGATTCATAGGGGAATCTACCATAGAAACATGTTTTAAAAATTCAAACATTTAGGCCTCCGAAAACTGACTGTCCCAACTCTGTTCCTGAGCTGCCCACTAGACACCCTGTCAATGTTTTGTTTCTAACTTTTTCGTTTTAAATTCAAATTGAGTGGTTCAAATTGGGTTAGAAAGTAGACATCAAGGGCTACCTAGGGTAGAAACAGGTTTTAAAAATATTCACTTTTGGTCCCTCAAAACATGACTGTCCCGACTGTTTTTCCAGAAAGTTTATCAAGCCCGCAAGCCAAAAAAAAATGATATTCAAGCATTTTTTCAAATTGGTGATAAAAATGAAAATGAGTGTTTGTAGAACTTATTATTTCTACATACAGAAATAGATTGAAATATTTATCACCGATGTTGATTTCAATAACGTGTTGCAACAAAAGAAACAACTAGTTTTACAAAAATAAAAAAAATGTGTTTGTTTTATTTCTTTATTTATTTTATTTTCTCCACTATCCTACTCTTCTTTGAGAATTGAATATGTTTATGTATAAGAGTATTTCCAGTGGAACCATGTTAGAAATAAGGCCTCATGTATGCACATACCCAAATTCGAAAAATGCATGTTGATAAAAATTAGGGTATGAGAAGCCAACTTCCCTTGAAAAGATGGTTTCAAAAATTTTGAAGTATGGAGTGATGATGCAAACACGTGATGGAGTGAAACCAATCTTCAATATATCCGTTACTTTCTTGATTTCCCATCATACCATGAAGTTCTTGAGCTTTTAAAATGATTTGTTGGCGTAACCTACAAGAAACCTCATTTTTTCCATAGCTTCTACAATTTTTGAATTTAAAACATTCTGAATTTCATTGTAAATTTTCTTTGATAGCACATGTGAGATAGAATGGGTGGGAAGGGTCGGTAAATTTGGCAGTTTAACACTGTAAGCATGTTGTACTAGTTTATTGCGGTGAAGGTGTGGAATTAGTTGAGCAGGAAATTCAAAAAAATGTTGGGCAGTTTCTTACCATAACAGAAGATGTCCTTCATGTGTTCCTTCGAAGCTCCTTCTTCCAATATTCCTGTCAATTAGTTAGTGAAATGGGTGGTGCTTACATCACCACTTGAGTGAAATTATGTGATTTATTTTTCAAAATTTCTATTTTTTTCTTAGGCATTCACAAAAATTCAAACATCTACTTCTACACAATAAAGCAAGAGCAAATCTGTTAGGAAAGCAGACAGTGGAGCAGGGCTTTTACATGCTCCGTACGTAGGTTCTTACCTTCCGTTTTTAAAATCCAACTCTACCCTAACAGACACTCATCAGATTCACACTACTCTTTAGAAATGGCTACACTCTCCCCGGCAACGACGCCAAAATGTGGAGCAATAAAAAGGTGTCTTCTAAACTCCTAATTACCTCACATTAATTATCAACCCAGGGACGACTTTTTATTTCAAGAGTGTACTCAGTCTGAGGCGGCTATTTACCCAAGAGTAATGTTTTGTAGTATAGTGCTTAAAATGCAAAAGTAAATGAAAGCTGGAAACAAAATCTAATTTGAACAACAAGAAACTAAATCATTCATTCAAATAACCACCAATCGAGGATACAGTAGCAATAACTCATTCCTCTAGAAATTGATGAAGAAAAAGGAATTAGAGTATGGATCATGGATCTGGGAGCATAATAGCGTCTGCTATGTCTCACGACAGCCTTGATCCTCCTCCCACACTAAAACAGTAAATGCAAGTAAATGGAATGGCAGAAAGTAAAATGAAATAGCAAAAGGAAATAGAACAACCATAGAAATGAAATAACAATTCAGAAATGGAATAGCAATTGAATATGAATGTACAACAATCCAAATCAATCACGCAACACACTTATCATTAAAAGGGACGGTAATCTGAGCTTCGGTACAATATGCATGAATCACAGTTATAGAGTAACAGCAATTGTAACGGAACAACAATCCCGAATAAACGGCAGTCACAAATTAATAATACATCACACAGTTGTACCGATTTAGGAACATACAGCGCGGTTTAATCTGTAATCGAATGTCAATCTGTAAGGAACAACAATGTTATATCAATTATCAAAAGGAATAGAAATGTGATACAAGGTTAAAATGATAACATAGCATTCCTGTTGAAAATAACAATAGTATCCAATCAAATATATATAACAGCGTTGATATGTAAAACAGTAAAGTGCATCAGATTACTGAATAGAGTGAAAGAAAGAAATCAAACCACACATGAAGCATAAAGATATAATACAGCAGCAGCGTACTCCATCGGAGGCTGGTCCCTTAGCCACCAGCGGATGCCGCTGGGTTACTTCAGGATCAAAAATGAAATGGCAACTGGATTTATATTAAAATATCAAAGTAGAGTTCCAATGGATTACAACAAGAAATACCCCAATCTCTCAGCCATTATCCATTCTCTCTGCCATCCTCAATTCTGAATCTCTAATTCATCCTCAATTCCATCATTCGAAACCCTCTGAAATCACCCTGAAGTCCCCCCTCTCTGATCTTTGCTCTCATTTAAATAGAGAAAGATCAGAGAGCATAGATAATTACAACATGATTTGTTTTACAAATTTAGGTTGATTCTAACCACATGATCAACAAGAAAATATATTCCCTCTCATCTCTTCAACAAAAGCAAGATGGATTTGGGTTTACGGCTAAAGTTTGGAGGGCGGCCGCAACTGCAAATCTGAGAAAATCGTGTTCAAAGAACCCTGCGTTTCTCCCTGTACAAGCCGAATTTGGGCAAACTGTTCGCTACAAAGATAATTGGGCCCGTTCTGGACAAAACCCATGTTCCGGATTTTCCAAATTCGTCTCTATTTGCTCAGAATCTCAACCGCAAAACTGTCACTCCTTAAACCAGCGAATTTCTGAGTTGGCAGATTTAAAAATCAAATCTTCAATCTGGAAGTTAGCTTGGAGGCTAAAAATGGTGAATAATGTTACAAACAACTTATTAGAACTATCATTGGTAAAATAATGCATAATAATCAGTTTATTAGAAATAAAGGAGAATAAATAATGTACGAGCATGAATCATCATAAAGTGGATTTATATAATAAATTATAATA
>APFE031335527.1:9289-71589 GCA_000404065.3 Pinus taeda
AAAATAACAAAATATAACTAATAATATAATTTCCAAAACCATCGTACACAAATTTAAATTAATCTTTCTCAAAACGTAAAATTTTATAGTAATTTTTACTCCTAAATAAATAATGATGACCAATAAAAATAAAAATAGACTGGCTAAATTCACATCTATAATTATATAAACTGAATTCAAATAAAAGTTATATGTATATGATATATCAATTTACTTTGAAAAGGAAAAAGACAAGAAGCACCCAACCAAAAAGTGAGTATCAAAAGACTAGCAGAAAAATAGAACCTCTCGAACCTCCTACAAAAGGGAAACTCTGAAACTTATACACACGTAAATTGAACGCATGCAAAAGTTTAGATCCAAAAATATTATGAAACTTATTTAATGAGATAAGTTTAATATCATAGACATCGTCTCTAGAAGCTAATACGAGGCCGAGTAAATTTTTGGATGATAATAATCACGTAAACTGAAAACAGCTATTAATTTTTCAAGTAATACAATATAAAATATTTAATAACAAAAAGAAATTAATTATATATTTAAAAATATTAATTATAAAGAAATAAATATAATTAAACTAAACAAAATATTAAAAAAAAAAAATTATATATATATTATATATATATATGGAGCTATGGCGTATGTGTATAAAAAAAATTGGGAATTTCAATGAAATGAATAGGATGGTGGTATTCACAAATACTTTTTCATTTTATTGTTAAAATAATTAATTTAAAAATTAAATGTAATGCTTAATTGAAACTTTTTAACTTTTATTACGATATATATAATTTAAGTTATTTTCATGATTTATATATGTTATTTTCAAAATTAAGAACTCTGAAACAATTAGATAGCGAGTGTCACTTTTAAATTCAAACTTCTCACATTTCTTTAACAATAGAATAAGATGAACATGCATTTTTATGAATTTCCTGATATATGTATGTTATTTTCGAAATTAAAAACTTTGAAAGGAGTAGATAGTGACCGTCATTTTTAAATTCAAACTTTTCACATTTCCTTAACAATAGAATAGGATGAACATGTATTTTTATGATACTCTCATAATATGGTTTTTTTATAAAAATATTTCAAAAGAAATTTCAACAAACTTGTGAGAAATTGAAATATCATGGAATATAATATTTCATCATTTTTGTCGAAGATGTATTAGACAACTTGTTTGTAGACTCTTGATAGGATTTTTTACACATTATAGAATAGAAAGAGATAACACTAACTCAATTAGGGTTATTTCTACTTAGATTATAGATGATCCCATTAGGGTTATTTCTACTTAGATTATAGATGATCCCATTAGAAGCATAAAAATACATTTTTTCAAGAAATACACTTTATAATTAGAAGTAAAAAAATATAAAGAAAGGAGAGATGTTACTAATCATTTTTCAAGACTCATACTTCATAACTAGAAGTTAAAAAATATATAAATAAAGGAAGGATGGTACTATTTTTTTCCTTGATATTGTGTGTAATGATCAACTATATAAAATGTTTAAGGAAATAAAGAAAATTGACTTAAATGGGGGCAAGAAAAGTGTTTGATTCACTAGTAGCTCTCGCATTCAGAAGCAAAGTTTTTCGGTTGGGTTGATTCATTTAGACTTTAACACAAGAAGCATATTTTAGGTTGTTCTTGAATTTGGATGCAAAGATTAAATTTTTCTTTGATTTATTTACACACGGAACAAAATAGCATAGTTTAGACTTTTATTACCAATAATAATATGATTTGAAGAGTATTCATATTTAGAAAATAAGAAAAATGTTTGCACAAAGTAACGAATGAAATTGGGAAAATATTTGAAATTAGAGAGATTTGGAGTTGCAACACTGTTTTTTGTATAATCACTTTTATTGTGGTTTCTAATTGATTTCATGGATGAGTGTAAGTTAATAATGTTTCTCATGATCCATTATTGGAAATATAAATTTGGAAAAATAAAAATATCATAATTTGAAAGAATGATTAGTGGTACTTACACAATGAATTTGAAGATAGTGTGAAAGATGAAATGTAGACAAATGAATTAGCTTTTTGAATATATAATATCTATTTATAGCAATTGTGTGTAACAATGTGAATTTTTAGATTTCATAACATTTGTATGTTTCTTCATGCAAAATATAATGCAAACATTTCTATTAATGCAACAGTGCAATATTTTAGTACATAAATGATAGAATCTTGTTAATTTTTTTGTAGAAATGTATAGAATAAAATGTTCTTGTGCACAAGTATTTTTTTGAAAATTATGACTTAATTCTATATACTTTTAAAAATTTTCAAAATTATTATATCCTTCAAATTACAAGTCCTTTAGTTAATGAAACATAAAAGGATAACAACGTTATCAAACAATGCTTTATTTTTATTTTGAAATTGTAGGTATTAATGTCCTCTAGTGCACCATATATATATTTTTGAAATAGTTAAGATGATTGATAATTAAAAAGAGTTATATTTTATGTTTTCATGTATTTGCAACCCAATCTTCTTGGCTTGTGATCCCAAACATATATCCAATGAAACCAAATCATCATGCACACAAGCTTCTAATCGGAAAAAAAATAATGTGCACATTCCTACAACTAAAAATGCATATGTGATCCTAGAACTAAAAATTTGTGCATGTTCCTAGCACTAAAAAAGTGTGTATTTTCCTAACAATCAGAATGTGTGCGTGTCCTCACAGCTAGTACTTCAACGTATAGGAAATGGTTGAGGAGGGTTTGTGGAGGAGGGGAATGGGAAGTGATAAAGTGCTAGAGAGAGAGAGAAAGAGAGCGAGATAGAAGGTACGGTGAAGGTGAGGAAGAGTGAGTTGATGAGTGAGGTACAAAGGTGGGGTGAGGGAGAGTGAGAGTAAAAAAGTAACAGAGATAGGGGAAGAGGGTACAAAAGGGAGAGAGGGATAGATAGTTATGTGAGACATGGGGAGGAAGAGAGAGACAAATCAAGAGCGGGGTTGTTAATAAGGAAGGATATAGGGAGGGAGATAGAGATATAGAGAGACGTAAAGAGAGGGGGCTGGGGAGAGAGAGAGAGAGAGAGAAATTATGGGGGGAGTTGTGAGAGAATGAGAGTGGGGGTGGGGGGGGAGTGAAGGAGAGAGATACAAAAGTAGAGAGGGAGTGGACAGAGGGAGGGTTGAAAGCATAGATTTATAGGGGAAGGGAGTGGGAGGCGGAGAGAGACAAAGAGAGAGAGAGTGGGGAGAGAGAAGGAGAGAGAGAGGAAAATAGATATAGAGAGGGAGGGGACTGACGGAGGGTTTAAGGGATAGATTTATAGGGGAAGGGAGTGGGAGGAGGAGAGAGATAGAGAGAGAGGGTGGGGAGAGAGAAGGAGAGATAAAGGAAAATAGATATAGAGATGGAGGGGAAGGGACATGTAAATAGAGAGAGAGAGAGAGAGAGAGAGAGAGAGAGAGAAAGAGAGAGACAGACAAACAGAGAGAGAGAGAGAGAGAGAGAATGGGCTAGGGATGTCAAAAGAGAGAAAGATGGCGATGGAAAATAGAGGGGCAGATAAAGTGGAGAAGGAACACAAACACACACAGTATGAGAGAGAGAGGAAGGGAGATAGAGAAAACACTAGGGGGAGATAGAGGGTGAGTGAGAGAGGGAGGAAGAGGGATATATATAAGTAGAGAGGTGGAACAAGAAGGAGAGGGTGATAGGGAAAGAGATAGATAGATAGATATATAGAGACATATGGGGGGTGAAAGAGAGGAGGAGAGAGAGGGGAGAGATAGGGAGGTAAATAGAGATAGAGGTAGAAGGGGGAGATAGAGGGAAGAGGAGAGTGATAGAGAGGGAAGAATTGAGAGATAGAAACATATAGATAGGGAGTAATGGAGCGAGGGAGAGATGAGAGAGGGAGGGAGGAGAGAGAGAGTAAGAGAAGCGGAGAGTGGGACAATGTGGGTGGAGGGGGGGCACAGAGAGAGAGAGAGAGAGAGAGTGGGGTGATTAGGAGAGAGAGAGGGATAGGTATATATGGAGAGGGAGAGTTGGGGGGTCGGACAAAAGGAAAAATAAGAGGAGATGGAGTGGAAAAGAGATAGAACTATAGATGGGAGATAAAGGGAAGAAGAGAGAGTGGGAGAGGCGTGTAGAGAGAGATTGATGAGGTTGAGAGGGAAGAAGAGAGATCTAAATAGAGAGAGGGAGAGGAGAGAAAATAGAGAGGGGTGAGGGAGAGAAGGAAGAAGAGAGTTGAAAAGAAAGAGGGAGAGTTGAGAAGAGAGAGAGTGATGAGGGAGACAGAAACATGGATATTTATGGAGTGAGAGGGAGAGAGAGTGATGTATATAGAGACAGATATTGAGGCAAGAGATAGAGAGAGTTAAGAAGACACACACAAACACTCACAAACACACACACACACACACACATCCACACACATGGAAATAGAGATGGAGAGTGGGGGGAGAGAAAGAGAGAGAGTGAAGGAGAGAGGGAGGGAGGACAACAAGAGGGAGGAGAGAGAATGGGATGGAGATAAAGAAAAATATAGATGTAGATCGAAAATGAGTGAGAGTGGGAAGAAGAGAGAGATAGAGAGGGTTGAAGAGAGAGACAAGTGGAGATAGAGAGTGAGATGGAAGGAAGAGGAGAGAGATATATAAAGACAAATATTTATGTGGAGATACAAAGAGAGTGTGGGGTAGAGAAATATAGATAAGGAGATAGGGAGGGAGGTGAGGGAGAGGGGGAGAGACTCAGAAGAAAAGAGAGATAAATAGGTGTAAATAGAGAGTGAGAGTGAAGGGGAGAGTAAGGGAGGGAGAGAAAGTGAGAAGAAGAGAAATATAAAGAGGGAATAAGATAGATAAAGAGGGAAGAACAGAGATAGAGAGATAAAGATAATGAGTGACAGAGAAGGAGGGAGAAGAAAGAGGTTGATTGAGAGATAGAGAGAATGATGGTTAGGGGGGAGAATGAGAGGGGGATTCTATAATGAATATTGAGAGAGGAGAAAAGGGTGACATAAATATGGAGATGAATGGTGGGGAGAGAGAAGGGGGTGAAGAGTGACTAGGGTAGAGAGGGAGAGAGAGAAGGAGAGAGGGAGGGAGATAGAGATATAGATGGAGGTGGGAGAGAGAGTGAGAGAGAAAGGGAAGAAGGAGGAGTGATAGGAGATAAGGTTGATAAGTAATGACAAGACTCAAACTTTGATAGATCTTCATTTAACACATAAGAAATAACTCCATTACTTCAGTAATACTTAGAAAATTATAGACGTGATGCAGAAGAAAACATACTTTATATTATTATGGAAGATGCCAGTTTAGGTTCTCACACATATATACATATGCGTGCACATGTGTTGGGTGTGGTTTTTCACCCATTTTCCACACCTTCTTCCCCTTGTTTTGACATTTCTATCCTTCAGACCTGTGCCCTTATATGACCAAACTCCTTGTTTTCTTACCTTTTTAATGCATTTTATTGTCATGTTACTTTGTTGTATTTTCTCGAATAAATATGAGGCTTTATTTCTTTTTGTGGCTAACTGGAAAAGCATTGAAGGAGCATGTTTGTAAGTTTATCTTTTCTAGGTGTTGGCTTGTGGAAGTAGACAGGCATCAGGAGTTAACTGCAGGAAAGGGTAGAAGAGTTAGTTGTTACACCTTGAGTGTTGTTACATATCGTTGCTACATACTAGGTGTTGTTACAAATCACTGCTGTTACAGGTGGCTACTGTTACATATTGCTGCTACACATCGGTGTTGTTACAGGTTGTTGTTACACATCGGTGTTGTTACAGGTTGCTATTACACATCGGGTACTATTACACCTCACGTGGATCCATCGTTACACCAAAATTGTTGTCATCAGTTATGTCGCATCATCCCAAACCATCATTTGCTCAATATTGTTGCACCGATGCTGGAAATGTGGGTACTATTCCACGTGACATATGTCAGCAGTAGGATTGTTTATCTTTGAGGCAACAAGACTGAAGCTGTTATAAATAATGTATATTTATTTAGCAGTAGTTTGAAAATTCTTTATTTTTGGATGAACATGAGAATCGAAGATTCTCATGACTGATCGTTTTTCTAATTCCCAAGATGTAATAGTTATAAAAGACTCGGTTTTTTATGTATCTGGGGCATATAGAGGAGTACCGTTACTCTGTGTCTGTAATTTCGGAACTTATTTTAATATCAATTGGCATGGTGATGCTGTTATTGCCTTCCAACTGATTCGTTAATCACTTTTTGTGTTCTTCCTGCACCCTTTTGAGGAGGAAGGGCCCTCCTCTTTTGTAGGGATTACAGTGATTAGGTAGTGTACATTCCAGTTTACTTTATTGATTTATGGTTTCTCGTGGTTGTTGTACAAATCGTGGATTGCATCCGTTGATGTTTCTATTTATCTTATGTTGTTACACAGAGTTAAACAATAGAGGAATAGTAACTAGATGGCATAGATGTTAGTTTTGGTGTGGTGCGCCTTTACTTCAATAGCCTTGAGGAGGAAGAGCCCTCCTCTTTGGTAGGGATTGCAGTGATTAGGTGGTGTACATTTCAGTTTAGTTTATTGATTTATGGTTTCTCATTTTTGTTGTACAAATCGTGGATTGCATTCGTTGATGTTTCTATTTATCTTATGTTGTTACACAGAGTTAAACAATAGAGGAATAGTATCTAGATGACATAGATGTTTGTTTTGGTGTGGCATGCCTTTACTTCAATAGCGGTGAGTTGTGATTTAATTTTGTGGAGTGTTTTTTTTATATCTGCATGCATGATTGATTCAACAATTTAGATTAGCGACATCTTTTACAGTTTTTCAGCACTTTCTTATGCTTGGCCAGAATGTATCGGCAAAGATAGTGGGAGCTCCATTGAAACAACAAGATCTATGCTAGTTTGACAATTAATGTTGCATTCTGAGTTAATTAAAGTTTATAAAACAACACTACATTTTGGTGGCATTGTCGTGGATGGTATGTTGACGATACATTTAGCCAAGTTGTTTGTTTAATATAGAGTGCTCCTAGTCCACAGTTGTTAGGCGGTAAGACAAGAGGTAAGAACTTGTACATCACTCTAACATACCTAGATGAGATCACCATTGTGATCACTAGGACACTTAGGAAATTTTGATGCTTCGATTAGTGTGTCTTCAACTCTTTAGTTGCTAGGCAGTAAGACGAGAGGTAATAACCTACGCATCGCTCTAACATACCTAGGCGGGCTCACCATTGTCGAAGGCTGAGATATTTAGAGTTTGAATTGATACGCATAAGGTCCATGTGTGCACTTTTTAGGACTTACAGAGATACTGAAATCACCCCAACTCTAATAAGTCACAGGAACGACAGGTTGTAAAAAGGAAATGAAGGGTGAAGATTTTGGAAGGAAGACATTTATCAAAGAATTAATCTCAAAGGCGGAAGAAGAACAACCCAACTCTCAAAGGAATGCAAAGAATACAAGGCCGCAGAAGGCTATTACTCCCATAGCGAAAGAAGAAACCTCCAATCCCTCCATCTCGGGACCATATCATTCTAAGGCCAGCACTCATACCTTCAAGATCAAGGAGTTGATTCATGAGGTGGAAGGGGAAGTTAGTAGCTAGAATTTGAGGACCGAGGGCCAAAGGGAAACTGAGGGGGAACATCGGACACCCGAGACGGAGAAGCGCTTAAAGACTTATCAATATCTAGATACAGGTAGTGTGGTAAAAAAGCCAACCCCAGGAGTATCTAAGGCATTAATTGTGTTTGCAGGGCAATCACAAATGCAGCTGGAAGAACGTCTACTATAGGAAGGGTTAGAATAATTAATCATGGGGGAAAACAATGATAATAATGCTAAAACAGACACCACTACCACCCTTGAGTTCCTAATTGGGAATCTTAGGGGTGAAGCTCCTATGAAGAATATTCCTCTATCATCCTTACCATCCTTTCAGGGGATGACTATGGAATATCCAAATACATTTCTATTTGAGTTTGATTTCTTGTGTAGAAGTTATGATTATACAACAGATGTTCAAAATTTAAAGCTATTCCCTACTACCTTAAAAGGAGAAGCCTTGAGATGGTTCATGGGATTAGGTTCCACTTCCATTTCAACATGGAATGCTATGAAGTAGATGTTCTTGTCAAAGTACCAAGACTATTGTAGGACCAAGGAATTAAGGGAAGAGATATTTAGAATGACACAGAAGGAGGAAGAAAGCCTGGAAGATTATGTGGAACAGTTCCATTACAATTTGCAGTGGTCTAAACACAACAATTTAGACCTAGAAATCTTGAAGACTATGTTCGTCAGATCAATGAGGGATGACTTCCTTGACACCCTTAACCTATTAGGAAATTGGGATATATCATAAGACCCATTCACGAAAATTATAAAGCTCTGCCTAGGATGCTCTCGAGGATCATCTAGAGGAATACGTACAATTTGGGATGCCTCTCTTCACATAGAAAAATCTACAGGCAGAGGAGTAACCAGAGCGGAGATTGGAAATTTGTTAGAAAATTTCAAGGCTGATATCCTTAGTACTCTCTCAGCCCAGATAACAACAACACAGATAAAAAGTACATAGTCAGAAGTTGATACACCCCTAGCTATGTTTTGTCTGACTTTTCGGAAGAAATATTCTTACAAGGAATGTGAACTAAACAAAATCAGCCTCTGCAACATCTGTGAGCTGGAACATTCGACAGAGAAGTGTCCGAAGCTTCCTAGACTAAATGCAGCACTCAGAGAATCAAGCAAAGAGGTGGAGTCCTCTTACCTCATTGCACCACAGAGGCCATGGCAACTGCGACCTCGAGGTATGTCTCAAGACTTTTCCTCTTTCAATTCATGGAATAATGCATATAATAATCAACCATATCCATGGAAATATTTAGCCCCTCCTTTAGCTTAGTTCCATTCACCCTGGAACCAATAGTCTCCATCTCCTCTTGTCCAATATCCTCAATCCCAACCATACCCGTGCAACCAGAACTGGAGAGGAAATACCTAGAATTCAGGGCTACCTGCACCAACCATGCAACAACAACTGGAGTTACCTCCTTTCTAAGCTTCTTCTCCACCACCACCTGTGCAACCTAACCCAAAGCCAAAAAATAAAGCAACTTAGGGCATATAGGCTCCTACGACCTTCCAGACCTACCTTATTGCCCCCGTGGAATTTAATGAAATACAATTATGATCAGGCACAGTAATTAACTCCAGTCACTCCTCTATCATTACGAAGGAAGACTGTGAACCATCCAGAGGAGAAGCTGGAGACTCTCAGGTGGCTACTGTGTCTATAACAACTAGTATAAAGGAAGTTGTTACATAAGTAACAGCTAATTCAGGGAAGGTTGATACACCTGTAACAACAGATTCAACATATGTTACATAGGACACCCTGTATCCTCAAAGACTGGATGAACCTAGAATGACTTCATAGCCTGAATCTGATTTCCTTAGGGAGTTGCAAAATCTATATGTACGAATCCCTTTGCTACAAGCCCTTAAAGAAGTACCCATCTATGCCAAGACAGTGAGAGATTTTTGCATCAAGGAACCTGGGAGAAAGCCTAAAGACCCTGCCACCATACATGTGATGGGAGAGTTATCTAAATTAATGTCTGCTCAACCTCTCCTTACTACACAGAATGGTCCAAGCAAGCCTACAGTCACCGTCTACATTAATGATCAACCCATAGCCAATACATTGATTGATCTTAGGGCTGTCATTAATGTAATGATGAAAGATATCTTGATCACTCTTAGGCTACAGGGACTTAGACACACCCCCACTGTGTTGGAATTGGTAGACAGGTCCCATGTTAAACTCGAGGGGATGTTAGAAGATATAGTGATTATGATAGCTTCCTGGAGATACCCGACTGATTTCCTTATTCTACAACCCAAATCCAATATGGGGGGCATCCTTTGATCCTAGGGAGACCTTGGCTGGCCACTCCGGATGCATTTATAGGCTGTAGGGTGCGATCCATGGTGATCTGAAATGGCCAGGAAACTCATAACCTTAATATTTGCCCCCCAAAACCAAATATGGATGTGAACAACCCTTGGTGGGATGTGTTTGAGCCAGAGTTAGATCTTTCCCTACCACTCTCACTCTGGGGAAAGCCCAGTTTTTTATTTGCGAAACATAAGATGATGTTATTAATGGTTTTATTAGTAATTCCCTATTTGTTGCTTTTGTTAAAAATGCAAATGAGGAGGAAAAGGTGGAAGATATAGATTTTGAACAAATGAGGACACCTCCGAATACTGTGAGCAGCCCAATTGAGATTGAGACTAGAAAGTTTTTGAATGTTAACCCCAATTTGACTGCTAAATAGAATCAATGACTGTTACAACCATTGAAAAAGTATAAAAAAGCATTTGCATGGGATTGTATGGATATGAAAGGGATCCACCCTAACCTATGAACTCACCGTATTTATTTGAAGGATGGCTACAAACCAGTCAGATAGCCACATTGCCCCATGAACCCTCCACTAAAGGAAGTAGTGAAAGAGGAACTACAAAAATTCTTGAGTTCTAATTTTATTTATCCAATATCTGACAGTCAATGGGTGTCACCGCTTGTCATCATTCCTAGAAATAATGGCAAGTGGAGGGTCTGTGTTGATTATAGAGAACTCCACAAGGCCACTCAGAAGGACCATTTTCCATTACCATTTATAGATCAGGTCCTTGATACTCTCTCCAAGAATAAATTCTTTTCATTTTTGGATGGATTCAGTGGCTAAAATCAGATACAGATTGCCCCAAAAGACCAAGATAAAACAACCTTTACTTGTCCTTTGGGGATCTACCCATACAGAGTGCTACCTTTTGGGCTTTATAATGCACCAGTAACCTTTCAAAGGGAAATTATGGGAATTTTTCTGACTTATGGAATGATCTTCTGGAAATCTTCATGGATGATTTCACACCTTATGGAGATGCTTTTGAAGTAGCATTAGTCAATCTAGAAAAACTGTTAGAACAATGTGTACAAACCAATGTTTCCTTGAGCACGAAGAAATGTCACATGATGATGACTGAAAGGATCGTGCTTGGACATTACATCTCTACTGATGAAATTAAGGTTGACCCAACAAAAATAGAGGTAATCCTAAAAATTCCAACCCGTAAAATGTAGAAAGAGGTACGTAGTTTCTTGGGGCATGCAACATATTACAAAATATTTATAGAATTTTTTTCAAGAATTGAATCGCCATTATTTTCCTTGCTCATGACGGATGTTTATTTCTTGTCGATAGGGAAGTGTGAGCAAGCCTTCTTAAAGCTTAAAGGTTATGTATCAGCAGACCTGGTCTTGCGAGGACCTAATTGGGAACTATCGTTTCACATAACTACAGATGCATCAGATATTTTTGTGGGTGTTGTTCTGGGCCAGCTAGAGGATAATAAGCCTTACGCTATTTACTACATAAGTAAAAATCTAACTCCGACTGAGCTCAACTACACAGTGACCGAGAAGGAGTTCTTAGCAGTTGTGCATGCCATCAATAAATTCAGACATTACATTACCGGATATCAAGTATTTATACACACTGACCATTCTGCCATTCATTTCTTAATGAATATGTCAATTACAAATGGTAGGATTACATGATGGTTATTGATGTTAAAAGAATTTGATATCACTATTATAGATAAGCTTGGAAAAGACAATGTAGTAGCTCACTTTCTTTCTAGGCTAACTGTTTATGACAGTTGCACTTCCACTGAAGATTCTTTCCTTGATGAATATATTTTTGATATTTCTACTTACTCACCTTGGTATGCAGATACAGGCAATTATCTTGCTGCAGGTAAGTTTCCCCAGTATTTGTCCTTCAGGGTGAAAAAGAAAATCATACAACAAAGTGCTACATATACCAAGATAGATGGGAACCTCTACTACACTAGACTTGATTTTGAAATTAGAGAATGTGTTAGAGAGGATGAGGTCTTTGATATCCTCAAAGCCTGCCATGAGGAACCTTGTGGAGGACACTTCGCAGATAAATGGATAGGATACAAAGTCCTTTGAATAGGGTACTACTGGCCAACAATATTTCAGGATGCCAAAAAGTATGTCAAGTTATGTGATAGTTGTCAAAGGATGGGCCAACCATTGTAATTAGATGACATTGCGTTATAGCCCCAGATCGTCATAGAGCCTTTTGAGAAGTGGGCTCTAGATTTCGTAGGACCAATCAATCCTTCATCCAGACAGAAATCCTACATCTTGGCCTGTACTGATCATGTCACGAAATTGGTCGAGACGAAGGCACTAACTAGAGCCATGGAGCAGGTTGTCTTAGACTTTCTATTCGAAGACATCTTCATCTGGTTTGGAATACCCAGGGAGATAGTCACAGATGGAGGGCCGCATTTCACATCTCATAAGATCCGCGAATTGGTCAAGAAATGTAAAATCCATCACAAAATCACAACACCTTACCATCCACAGGCGAATGGCCAGGTGGAAAACACTAATAAAGTCATTGAGGGAATCCTTACTAAGATTGTGGCTAGTCATTAAAGAAATTGAGCTGACAAACTTCTCGAAGTGTTATGGGCATACAGGACTAAATGGAGGAACACCACTGGATTCTCACCATATGAACTTTTGTATGTCAAGAACCCTTTATTCCCCATTGAATTTGAATCAAGAAACTAAGGAAAACATTATAGGTCAATTTGGATTTGACTACAACACAAAGGCAGAGATTGAACCAGCTCAATGAATTGGAGGAGAAATAGTTGGCTGATATCCAGCAACGAGAGATTATCCAACAGGAGAGAGATAAGTGGCATGAAATATTTATAAAGAAGAAAAAATTCCGAAAAGGAGATTGGGCTCTCTTAAATGACTTGAGGTTTAAGGACTTCAAGGGAAATCTCTGCACCATATGGATAGGTCCTTATGAGGTAGATGCAGTCTTTGACAATGGGACTACAAATTTGGTAACTATTGACAGTGAAAGGACACCATTACTTGCAAATGGGTACTGTCTCCAGTTGTATCATAAACCTATCTTGAAGGGTTCATTTGTTAACATTGTCAAAAATTCAGATCAACAGGTTATGGGAACAGAGGAAAGCTCCCCTGTGCTGCAAAAATTTTAACTTTTCCAATAAGTGTAATAGCTAAAAAACCACCTAGTGGCAGTCGTTACACCGTTTCTAATATATATATATATATATATATATATATTATTATATATAATATATATATTATATATATAATAAAAAGAATAATAATAATAATCTGGCTGCGAAAACCTTTTGCAAGCACAAACATACACTCTTTTTAGTAGTTGAAAACTGGTTGGTGGTGACTATTACACCCTCTGCAACAACATTTGTTCCTTCAAAGTGTATCATACGATAAGTGTTGTTACACCCTCTGCAACAACATTTGTTCCTTTGAAGTGTATCATACGATAAGTGTTGTTACACAGTCTTTTGTTCTTTATCTTTTTGTAAAAAATAAATTAATATATACCAGCCGTCTTCCCTATTACACGTGTAACAGCCGACGGCCTTTTATGAATAAAATGAGATATTTTACTGTAATAAACAACAAAAACATCACCATGAGCCTCATCATTAGATCTAAATTCATGTGTCTCGTTGCCATCTATAAGTTCTTGGAAACAAGGTTCGATTCGACGTCACACCACCGATCACCATGCCCCATGTCGCTCAGGTACGTCTTCAAAAATGTAATATTGCATTTGATTTATTTTGTAATTATGGTAAGTTAACATGAATAATTGATGGTCGAAGACGACTGTCATAATTAAGCTGGGGGGGGGGGAACGAATCATGCTGCAACATGACCATCACATGATTTGTAATTATTGGAAAAATCCAGCAATTAAGACACACGACCTAGGAGTTATTTTTACTTAATACCAAATCATACCAAAAAGGGTAAGGGCACTATTGATGAGACCTCCCCATGACTCACCATTAAAGAAAAATTCATTAAGTTGTATGAACCATGCATGACAAATCTTAATCCACATCTGCACCTGCACCACGCTACCACCCTATCATTTACCCCTGTTGGAAGTGCTGAATCCCTATTCCAAGTGCTCGGAGAGGAGGAAGGTAGTAGTGCAGGCTGAAACAACTAGAGTGTGTGCCAGAGGGAAGATAAGAAGGTGGAACAACATTGAATTGCAGAAGCAATGTGTGGAGCATTGATACGACATGAACTAGGAACTACAAAAGCCTTGAAAGGTTGTCCTGAGGCATTCTAGGTCTTCAAAGATGCAGGCTAGTTCGAATTCTTCCAGAAATTGGAAGTATTATACAATGGTGTGGCCATGGAATTTGAAAAGAACCTGGAAAGAACCTAGACGGAAATCAGAGGACTGAAATTGGAGGTCATGGAAGAAGTTATCGCTAGAGTAACAAGATTGCCAGTAGAAGGGAAGAGATAGTTTACCAGGAAGGTTAATGACCCATCGCTAAAAGGGGATTTTCTTTAGGAAAGCTAGTCATTGGTTAAGAAGGGCAGGGGAATTGATAAGATGTCACTCCCCCAGCCATGGGTGGATGTTTCTCTCTTTCTCATTAAGTACATTACTTGTGAGGGAAGAGAAATAATTGTTTTCAATTGCCATTTCCCATTGTTGAACCATCTCTACCATCAACAACGGATTAACCTATCATATTTCTTACTGGGAAATATTAGACACATGGTCACGGTTGTGAAAATGGTTGCTCATCCAAAAACATGTTTTACAAACCATGGACTTATTAAACTCATCGTGCTGGATGCCTTGAGCCAACAAGACAATAATTTGGAAGAGTTCATGTGGAAAAGGCCCAGGACTACTCGCAGAAGGCAAACAGAGACGGCTGGGGAAACTCCAGAGGTAACAAAGGAGAAACTGCAGCCCTCGACAGTGAGGATCAACAAGAAGTTGGTTGATAAACCAATTCACAATAGAAGACCGAAGGAGAGGATAAGGGTCAATGGACACCTAGAATCCCCATCTATGTCGAGAAAGAATAAGGAAGCAATCAAACAGAAGGACGAGGAGAAAGCTCAGCCAAAAATACCTCCTTCACCTAGTAAGAACAAAACCCAGTCCTTGATGTCGAAAATTGAAATTTTAGACAAAGAGATTAAGGAATTAAGGGAACAACTAGTAGTAGGAAAGGTAGAGCCAAGAGCCCTAGGGCTGGATACTTTGGCAAAGGCTATGAGCAGGGCTATAGTGGGAGAAATCCTGGGAACTCTCTGTGTAGCCTGTGCTGAGAAGTTGGTGGAAGCCGGATTCAAAGTCTATGCAATAGATACTACCTCGAGGGAGACTCAAACTGAAAACTGGGAAGCTGTTACACCGGAACCTGTCGAGGAAATTGTTGATACACAAGAACCAACAACCGAGACAACACAATCCAGAGAGAGTGATCAAGCAATGGATACAAAAGAACCCTTTGCTGACACTGTTGTTTCACCAGGAATAGCAGTGGAGGAGGAAATCATCCAAGTGGAAGAAGAGAAAGATAATATCCATGAGCCGATTGTGACTGCTACTATTACACAAGAACCAACAACAGAGACCGAAGCTGGTCTGAAGGTAAATGATGAGAAAAAACCTATGGACGTTACTACTACCACACAAGAACTAGCAGTAAGAGTGGAGGTTGACCAGGAAAATAAAGAAAATGTGGTCAAACCCACTAATGATGCTGCTATTACACAAGAAGCAGCAGACTAGGTGGGACAGTTTTTCCCTCAGGAGGATGCTACACCCTTAGTTGATGATGCATGTGGGAGAATGTCGGGTCCCGTTTAAGGATGGAATTCTGAGAAATTGTTGTTATTGGCAGAGCTGTAAAAGTGGAAGCAGTTGGCACTCTCTCTACAAGAGGGATTGATTCCACTCAATGTGCATACGAATAGGATGGATTCCCTACAAGAGAAATGGTTGAAGGAGGAATGGGAAAGAAAAGAGGAGGCATGAAGGCATAAAGAAATGATGAAGTAAAAATATGAATAGTTATATCAGCTGAATCGGGAGGTCTCTAACCTAATGTTTGATAAGACCAAACTTCGAGACCTCACTCTAAACCTTCTAGCATGCAAGTGGCCATCCCCCTCGTACTTGGTGTTCCTATGGGAATGTTACTATTTATTTTAGTTGAGGGCAGTTTATGAGAACAAGTCCTATTTGGTTTCTTTTACCCGCACCTTTTTCGAAATTTTTTGGTCCTGTGACTTTGATGATTAGAATTTTCTATGCGATTTGTTCTTGCACAACATGATGTGAGAATATGTGAGCACAAAAATGGTGGCGACTATCCTTTCTTTCATGGGAGATTTTCACTTGCAGGCATTCCTCTCATTTATGAGGAATCAGACTGAGTGAAAACTAGATAAGAAGACAATACATACCAATGAGGAAAGGACAACACTATGGGTCTGGGCTGAACCGGGAATAGCCTATGAACTCTGGTGAGATTTCAGGCAATTCCTGAGCATTTCGGAAAGGAGAGGTCAATGGGCCATCTACAGAAGAAAGATCGTGTGGTTCTGTCTCATCTTGTTCGCAACCATGAGGAGCCAAGCACTAGTCAGATGTCTCAAGTGCACTGAGGCATGCAGTGCAGAATTGCAGGAAGGGCACCGATTTGAGTATAAGGACTTCGTGGCTGCTGTTTCACGAGTGCCGTAATACACACAGATTGTGCTGACACTAGGGCATTCTAGATTGGCCTCAGGTTAATATTCCCTTTGATCCAGTTCCCATTGGAGGAGTATCAACCCGATTATCAACTATGTGATTATGAAGAAGAATCTTGGCCTCGTGAGTTAATGGTCGATCATGGATTTACAGCTCCAGGTGATGATAATATTGTTGCATACAATTTTACAGATTTCCATCGGGGGCACAGTAGAAGGGTCTAAGATTCTGCATGGGGACATGCAGTGGCTTCAGTCAGGGGATATTTTGGGTGTGGTTTTTCACCCATTTTTTTCACCTTCTTCCCCTTGTTTTGACCTTTCTGTCCTTCAGACCTATGCCCTTATGTGACCACACTCCCTGTTTTCTTACTTTTATAGTCCATTTTACTATCATGTTACTTTGTTGTATTTTACCGAATAAATACAAGGCTTTATTTATTTTTGTGGCTAACTGGATGAGCATTGAAGGAGCATGTTGGGAAGTTTATCTTTTTCAGGTGTTGGCTCATGGAAGTAGACATGCAGCAGGAGTTAATTGCAGGAAAGGGTAGAACATTTTTTTGTTACACCCTAGGTGTTGTTACATATCACTGCTACATACTAGCCATTGTTACAGATTGTTGCTACACATTGGTGTTGTTACATATTGGGTGTTGTTACACCTCGCATGGATCCACTATTACACCAACAGTGTTGTCATCAATTATGCTCCATCATCCCAAACCATCATTTGCTCAATGCTATTGCACCGAAGCTGGAAATGTCAGTACTATTCCACATAACAGCTATCGGCAGTAGGATTGTTTATTGTTGAGGTAACAAGACTCAAGCAGTGGTAACTAATGTATATTTATTTAGCAATAGGTTGCAACTTCTTTGTTTTTGGATCAACATGAGAATTGAAGATTCTCATGACTAATTTGTTTTCTAATTTGCGGGATGTAATAGTTATAAAAGACTCGACTTTTTATGTATCAGGGGCATATAAAGGAGTATCGTTACTCTGTGTCTATATTTTCTGAACATATTTTAATATCAATTGGCATGGTGATGTTGTTATTGCTTTCCAACTGATTCATTAATCACTTTCTATGTTCTTCGTGCGCCCTGCTGAGGAGGAAGGTCGCCCCTCTTTGGCAGGGATTGCAGTGATTAGGTAGTGTACATTTCAATTTAGATTCTTGATTTATGGTTTCTCGTTGTTGTTTTACAAATTGTGGATTGCATTCACTGTTGTTTCTATTTATCTTATGCTATTACACATAGTTAATCAACAAAGGAATAGTAACTAGCTATGGTAGATGTTAGTTTTGGTGTGGTGCACCTTTACTTCAATAGCTGCGAGTTATGATTTAATTTTGTGGAGTGTTCTTTTATATCTGCATGCAGGATTGATTCAACAATTTAGATCAACGACATCTTTTACAGTTTTTCTACACTTTCTTATGCTTGGTTGGAGTGTATTGGCACAGATAATGCGAAATCCATTGAAACAACAAGACCTACCCTATGTTGACATTTAATGTTTCAGTCTGAGTCAATTAAGTTTGATAAAACAACATTACAATAGGATTATCACTTCACCTAAATAAGAATGAGTCAAGGTTAGAGAGAGGGAGCTTTTGATGACTAGGACACAAATATATCCCTCGAATGATATAACTCCTCCTTATTTATAGAGTTTGGAGAGAGAAAAGGGAATCTCTTTAAGGATATGATTTGGCTTCTTGAGTACTCAAAGACCATCCTTAAATATCATATATGTAGATTCTTTGAAACATGAGTCAATCCATACCAAAAAATAGAGAAGTACTCCGATCTGCAAGGATTCTTTCAGACAATTTCTCAGAAGGACTATGTCCTTAAAGTTGAACTAATAAACTAATGGGCTTCTTAGATGACTTAAAGTAGAGTTTATATGTACTCATGGATGACATGCTAGTGTTCTTACATAGTGGAGTGATACGCCACCCATGAAGAGACTAAAGAGAAAGCTGAAATATTCTCATGGCTGACATACTAGAGTACTTATATAGTACATAGTGGAGCGATATGCCACCCATGAAGCGACTAAAGAGTAAGATGAAATATTCTCATGTCCAACATGCCATATTATATATACAGTACATATTGGAGTGATATGCTGCCCATGAAGTGATTTAAAAATAAAAATGCAATATATTCATGATGGATTAGGGTTCCACCATTCTTCTTGTTTAATTGGTTTTATGGGTCCATCCGATTTTATAGATTGTGGCGTGATGAGCACCAATATTGTAGCAAGAATTCTACAACTCCTGGGCTACTAGCTTTACTTTATCAACCCAGGGTTTGTACAAACATGGAGGTGACAATGTTGTATACATAAGTAAAAGTGATGGTTCTACCTTTTGTCATTATTCAGCTGGCGAGAGACCTCTAGGGTTTTCAAGCCAGACTTCTATGGATTCAGAAGAAGCTTGGTTCCTTGATGAAAGAAATAGAAATCTACTCTAAGAGAGAGATGATTTACTGTAATAATGAAAAAGACTAAAATTCAATGCTAAGGCATGGCATTTCCTAATTAACTGCTAAGAGCTATGCTTTGCAATAATGCTAAATTAACATGAAAAAAATGCTATTGTCCTAATCATGAAAGCTAAAAACTTCAAACATCACTGTTATGCATGTAAAGTATTGTAATAAATTATTTTTTCTTTTTATGCTTTTCATGAAAAATCAAGTGTGCAAGCTAATCTATTTTGGTGATGTGGCAGGTGGCTTAGGGATGGTAGTGGACGGCTGGAAGGTTCAGGAGATGGCTGGAAGGTTTGAGAGACCCTTCGGTGACCTTTGGTGGCTTCCTAGAGGTTTTCCCTAAATTCAGCCTCAAAACACGACACTACAGGAAAACCTACAAGATGTACTAGAAACCTACAGTATTCCCTATATTTCTATAGGATACAGCCGAAAGTAAAATGATTGGTGTTGGAGGTGATGGAAGGCTTAGGGAAGGTGGTTGATGGGTGGAATGGAGTGAGAAAATGCCTAGTATCACTCAAAACCCAAAACCAAGTTTACGATATGGTTGGATTCACTCAACATGCTTGGGGGAATTTCTATGTAAAATGATGAAATTGGTGAAGGTCTTGATGAAAACAAGGAATTCCTATGGGTGGATGAAGTTGGAAGGTGGTTGCTTCCTATGATATTTCTTTCTACATCTGAAGCACCTACTCTGCATCAAACATGTGTAATTTCCAAAAAATCATGTAAACAAGAAGAATTCTCATCATCTAGAAAACAAGAATTTAATGAACTAACCATCTACCTTATGCATGAGGAAATTATTGAATACAATGGAATCATGGATGAGATCTACTGCAAGAATGAAGGTAGAAGATATGGAAATGAAATCCCACACTTGCAAAACTTATCAAATGCTGGTTCAAGTATAGTAGACTCTAAGTCTTATGAAAGAAATGGAAATTTGTCTTTTTGGTGTTGCATAAGAGTATTTTCCTCAAATCATTATCCCAAAAGAATGGAGTGAGGCTAGGACACCTACTGACAACTTTTTGGTGCTTATTTTATCCCTTTTAAGCTACTACCGAAGTAAGGTACAAATGGAACAAAACTAATAAACAATTAATCAAATCTACACTACTTGCAATGAAACACCTCTAAAGACAGTTTAACCATGAATCTATGAAACTAAGCTAAGCATAGAAATACAAGAAGAGGAGCCTTTGTTTCTAGGGTTGGGCCCTAACGCAAGAGCTTCATCACTCTGAGTTAACTTAGTGATGGATCAAGAAAAATCTCATTTTTATTACCGAAACAGAAAATTACATCAAAGTCTTCCACAAGTCTCGAGCTCAAAAATAACTAGAGTTCTTACAACAAAAATTCAAATCCTCATGAGGCTCTAGACCTCTCTACTTATACAACTAAAGTTCCAATGACTTCCTTAAATTTAGGAGGCTCGACTCCAAAATGCGAGATGAATTAACTCTTTGTCTATCACTTGCTCGGCTACCTTCTAATCTTCATGAGTTGGCTGCTTGCACTCCAAGCTAGAGGGGTTAATGGAGGAATATTCTAATGGGGGAGGAGTAAATGAGGAGGATTTACCTCCTGAAATATCTCTCCCTTGTCCCATTCGAGTTTCAAACCTTAGTCTTTCCAAAATTCCTTCATTTTCTCTTCCAAACCTGCATTCAATGCATATTAGTTCATTAGGCATAATATCTCACTTTAAATCATATCATTAAACAAAATATAATCAAAACATGTAGTAAGTTATGAGAATAGTTGGTTTGACTAAGCTAGGAGGTGAATTAAGTCCCATATAATTACCAAATGATGAGGCTCATCATCACCGCCATACTAAAAATGTTGCTCATCCTCTGAGGAAATCAATCAATATCCATGTCTTTCATAGCTCTAGTGACCTCCCTGACATGCCATGCCTCTACTGTGGTTTCCTCTTCTTGTGCATAGAAACTTGCCTTCTTTTCTACCTCCTCTCACTACCTCCTTTCTTCTTCCTCCTTCCTTCCTTCTAGCATCCCTAAGAGCAGTGGTGGACTAAGTCTCAAGCCAATCCAATTAACTTTGAGCCTTTGACAGATTCATTGTACATGGGTGTCCTGTTCAGTGCTTCTCTCATTCTTTGAGGAGAGTGGTACTCTCTTATCTTTAAACTGTATGGAAATGTGTTCCATGTCCTCATGAAATCTTGCATGCTATCATCCCCTAACAACCTGAACATGTCCTAAAAATGTGTAATTGCTTGCTCTTGGGTAGCTAGATACCTGGGTGCAGGCTGAGGATGATTTCCAATTAAATTATGTGTATTGATGAGGGCCATTGCATTAGACTGCTCAACTCTGATCATAAGAGGCTCTGTTTGTTCTCTTGCCAATATCTTCTTCATTTCTATAGCCCCTGCTTCCTCATGGTTCATCCATGATGCGAAAGCCATCAATTGTAAATATCCTAGCTTGGCATTAGGGTCCCATACATTCATGTTTGCTAAGGCCATGTTATGCAAATAAAACTTAGACATCTTGGCGCTCTCTTCCAATGTACTTTGATCACAAAAATAAATGAGCTATCTATAATCCTAAAATGGCATAGTGCCTCTCTATGCTAGGGTCTTGATTTGGAACTATAGTCATTCTTCCTTAAGGTATAAGGCATAGGATTTAGATGGCATCCTACACTGGATTGCTTCCAAAGAGAGACTAGCCATAGATGCCAATTGATTTTCTCTTTCTTGCAGTTGTCCTTTCAACCATGAATTTTCTATCTCTAACTGATTTTTCATAATGGCCTCTTTGTGTCTCAAGATACTTATTTCTCTACCCATCTCCTTGATATTCTCCTCCATGTGGCCAATGTCCTCCACCCCCTTGGATTTAGCAATCTACATCCATCTGTGAGTTTTGGCTCTCTCCTTCTCAAGATCAAAGAATAACAAAATAACATTTTTTTGTGAAATGATCCTGCCCCCTTCAATAAATCTGTAGTAGGAGTTAAGGTTAGATTGGGGGCTAGGTTTCCTTAGCTCTGGGTCCTCTTCTTTAGTTTCTTACTGTAGGCTTCCCTCCTTATCCAATTTTGAGTCTCGTGTAGGTTTAGCAGAGTCTCCTACAGGACTGATTTTGCTTCCTGTAGGTCTTACTATGTATCCTGTAGGATTCTGTTTCCTTTGGATGAGGTGGATCTAGTTATAGACCTTCTCACATAGGTGATAGGAGACTTAGGGTAGGTTTGTGCTGAGGATCCTCTTTCTTGAGTTTTCATAAGAGTAGGCTTTTTCTCCTGTTGCTTAGATGAGTCATCAATAACAATGGGAATTTTGGTTGGAGTTTGGGGTTCCCCTTACGTTATCCTTGTGCTTTTCCTTTTTCTGAAATATAAGGGGGTCTGCCTCTATCTTTTGCCTTTTTGTTTGATACGGGTGCTAAGAGCCATGAGGGAAGTTGTTGCTTCTCTCTCAGTGGATTCTGGAGACACCCTAGGTGATTCCTCCTTTTCTTCTACCCCCTCTTCCCCATTTCCCTTTTCTCCTATGTCTTTCCCTTCTCCTTCTCCTTATAGATCATCATCTTGTTTATCAGTTTCCTCTTTGTCATTTTCTTATGTTTCTTCATCATCCTCTTTCTCTTCCCCCTCTTCTTCTTCCTCATCTATCTCATCATCTATCTCATCTTCATCCTTCTCACTAATAGTAGGACTAACATCATATGTGAGGGCTTTGATATCCTCCTCTGTCTGCATGTTTGTAAAAATTGAACATTGGATAGGAATTCTAAGGTTGTGGAGGGAATCTTCTATAATGATTCTAATTAATCCATGGTGAGCTAGCTACTAGGGGTTTCCCTCCTGTACCTTTATTCTTGTGTCTATCATTAATCACATAAGGAAGTATGGTATGTTGAGCTTGTCTTGAGGAGGTTTTTCTGCTCCAAACCTCAATTCTTCAAGAAGCGTAAATTTATATCCATAAACCACACTATACCTATCCTCACATGATATGTATTTGACAAGGTGGTAGCTCAACTCATTCTAGGGATATGGTAGGCTTGTTCTCCTTACTCCATTCTTGTCCTTAATGGATTCCTCAGCCTCTAAAAAGAATATCTTCCTAGCAGTCTGGCTATCTCCCTTGTCTTCCTTTCTCCAAGGCACTCCTAGGGGAAGTGTGGTAATTCTTCTTATGATTTCAGGGGCGAGCTCTATGGAGAGGCCTCTCACCACAATAGTGGCATGGAATTTGGTTAGTGAAATGAGGGAGAGAGAAAAATTGTGGGCCACTTCATCATCATACCCTCTTAATTTTTCAAAATACCCCATCCAATTATGCCTTGTGAAGATTTCTAACACCTGAGGGTGTTGGTGGATTCTCATAGTGCTAACGGGATCCCTTCTATTAAACCCCCATGTCATTTTGGTTGGTGAATTTTGAGGAGCTGAGATGGTTGATACAGTTTTTGAATGTAGAAGTAAATAACTGAAAGAATTGTGGAGACAACTCCCTTACACAACTGCCAAATTCACTCAATACTAGTTAATTTTCTGTTCAATTCACTTTGAAAAAGGGAAGTAATTATAGAGCCTACCTCCTCATAGTGTTTGTTGTAGCCAACCCTCGTGTTTTCCCCTCTGAAACTCCTCTTCGTCAATCCTGAAGACTGTCTATTTGTATCCTGTAGAATTCCTATGTGATCCTATAGGATTTCTTGTGTAATCGCGTAGGAAGTCCCGTGCAGGAGAAAGATGGAATTTTCCTCTTCTGTAGGTTGCCTGGGCATGAGAGTGACATTGCTAGAGTGAGCCTCGAGGAAATGAATGCATGATTTCATGGGGATTGAAAATTATTTCCTCTTATGGTCGAGTTGGGTGAGGTGGTGTGTTAGCAGTTGAGGTGCGTTTTCCATTTTTGGACCGTTGGTCCCCACTACCACCTCATCATTGCCCTCTCCTCATAATTAACTCCCACTTCATGCATCCATAGCCTTAAATTATTTTGTCTTTCTCCTTTTTTTTCTTGACTTGACTACTGCCACGTGTGGGAGGACCAATTTTTTTGTCTTCGTTGACTGAACGAAGGTTTCCAAGTTAACTAGCCACCTTTCGCTTATAAACCAACTTGCTCATAACCTTTACATCTTTTGACTACATTATGTAAATGAGAGAGTGAAGTGAGATACTTACTTGTGGTGGTATACCTTGTTGCAGCTGTTGAAGACTTGAGGTGGTTGTTGTGTGTTGGCGGCATGATATTTCTCCTTCCTTTTTTCTTGGTTCCCTTGATGTGCAGGTAGCTGGTGTTGAAGATGATGGCATTGTTGCTACTCTAGAGCCTTTTCTTCCCTTGGATATTCATGAAGGAAGCTTTCTGCAATCATGATTTGTATTCTATGGGATAGGTTGCTACAGGATTTCCTACATGATGTCTTGTAGCTGATTCTCCCTCCGAATTTCTAATCATTTCTTCTTCTGGGATTTTGAGGATGATGACATGGATTGAGAGGAAGACTAGGAGTGTGGAGAATGAGAAATACTCAAGTGTTGCTCCCTTCTACTCTATGTTTCATTTTTTCTATGTGTTTTCTCTTGAATACTGTGAATTTTTTTTTTTTTTTTTAAACAGATTTTTTTAATGGTGAATGCAGGGGTGATGAAAGTGGAGACAGGTATGGTAATGAAGTTGTGATGTAGGGATGTTATTATTTTGACATGGCAGTTCAATTTCTCATCCTAGGGTCACTTTTTGTAGGATTCCCGAGCCTCTGTAATTCCTACAAGATCATCCAATAGGTTTTCATGGGATCCTGTAGGTTTACAAGGGATTCTGTAGAAAATACAATCCTGTTGTAAACTGAAGGAAATGACAGAAAACAATGAAATAAATGGTGGAGTGATGAATGACAATAGGTGGAAAAAAAAACATGGAAGTGGAACAGGTTCCTTTTTTATTCTCCTTGTTCTCTAATCATCCTTCTTGTTGACCTACAAATAGAAATTTTCATGAATTTTTTCTCTCTTTTTTTTTTTTTTTGAAAGCAAGTTGTCTACCTCTAAGAGGTTTTCATCCTAGCTATTTGCCCTGGGCACCCCAAGAGAGGTTTTCACCTAGAGATATTTTCATTTTCTCCTTTTTTTTTGTTTTTTTTCTTTTTTTTGACACCATTGGGCCACCCCAAGCGGTTTTTAACCCAATAGTGGGACTTAGGTGACTCATGAAGGTTTTCACCTATCTCCTTATTTTTTCTCCTCACTAACTTGATGAGGCAGGAGGTGAGACTTTCTCCATTACCATCACTGTTTTATTGATACCATCAATGAACTCGTGCTTTGACAATAGTCTTTTGTAAACTTTCAATCTTTTTCCATTAACAAGTAAAGGAATGGTCTCTACATCTATGGTTTTGATCTACACTGAACCATTATCATGACATCTTTCTAAAGCATAAGGCCCTAGCCATCTTGTCCTTAACTTTCCATTAAAGTATTTATATCTGGAATCATATAACAAAGCCCAATATCATTCTTGAAATTTCTTATCCTTAATGTTCTTACCATGCAAGATCTTCCTCTAAAGTTGGGTTACCTCTGTCTGTAGGAGGGCTTGCATTATGAACTCATCTAAACCATTCAAATGGAGCAATCTCTCGTTCTATGAATTGTTGAGATCTAGATCAAGTTGGGTTACCATCCTTAATGTGTTATACTCAAACTCAATGGACAACAGGGCCTTTTTCCCATAGACCAACTCATAGAGTGTGAATCTAGTGGTGGTCTTCCAGGGGGTATTATAGGCCTAGGTGGCCTCAACTAGTCTATCTGCCCAGTCTTTCCTACTGTTGTTAACCACCTTGGTCAAGATGCCCTCCAACGCTTTGTTGGTCACCTCCACTTTCCCATTAGCTTGTGGGTGATAGGGAGTGGAGAATCTATGCTTGATCTTGTGCTGGATGAGCAAGTCTTCAATCATGTTGGAGGTAAACTAGCAGCCTTGATCAATGACAACCTCTCTAGGGTACCCAAAATTGTAAAATGCATTCTGCCTTAAGAACTACCTTGTCCTCTGTTGTTGCCTTAATTGCCTTAGTTTCAGCCCACTTTGGTAAATAGTGAGTGCACACAATGATGTATTTCTTTTGCTTGGAAAGAGGGTCAATAGGTCCAATGAAGTCCATGCTCCACTTATCAAAGGGTTTGAAAGTAACTTGAGGTTGTAGAGGAATTTCATCCCTTGGAGTACTTCCCCATCCTTTGGCACCGATCACACTTACTAGTATATCTTTTCACATCCTGATGAAGAGTGGGCCAATAATAGCCTACTTGTAACACTTTGAATGCTTTCCTCTTTGCTGCAAAGAGACCTCCACAAGGCGCATCATGACAGGTCAGAAGGATGTAAAATATTTCCTCCTCCCTCACACACCTTCTCAGGATTTGATCTAGGCCAAGTTTGGAGAGATTGCCCCCAATCCAGGTGAAGGGGGCACCCTTCCTTATAATCTTGCTTTTTCTCTTTGGAGGACAAGTTCGGTGGGAACTGTGTAGATACCAAATAGTTTGATATGTCGGAAAACCATGGAGAGAGAAATGAAATGGTGAACAACTGATCATCCAGTAATTGGTCATCAACCATTCCCTCCTCACCTGCAAGCAGAGTTAATCTAGACAAACTGTTTGCAACATTTTCCTTGCCAGGTTTATTAGCCATAGTTAGATCGAATTGCTGCAATAAAAGTAACCATCTTATAATACGAGCATTCACATCAGGTTTATTCATTAAATATTTGATTGTAGCATGGTAATTATGGACAAATATTTTATAGACTGCAATATATTTCCTAAATTTGTTAAAAGAATGCATAACAACCAGGAGCTCCTTTTCAGTCACTCTGTAGTTCAATTCAACCTTTGATAGATTCTTATTGATAAAGTAAATGGCATCAGGCAATATTTCATCTATCTATCCTAGGGATACTCTTATGGCGTTGTGTGAGGCATAAACATGAATATGAAAAAGAAGGACCCAATTTGGGCCTCGAAGAATCAGTGCAGTGGTTAACTTGTTCCTCAGGATGTCCAAGGCCTCTTGACAACTTTTTGACAATATAAAATCAGAGTCTTTGGCTAACAACCCAAATAAAGGAGAGGCCAACTTGCTAAAGTCCTTTATGAACCTTTGGTAGTATCCAACTAACCCTAGGAAACTTATAACATCTCTCTACTTTTGAGGAGGTGGGACCCTTTCAATAATAACTATTTTGTTTTGGTCCACCCGCAGTCCTTGCTGACATATTGAATGACCCAACATGATCCCTACAGTCATCAAGAATTCACATTTTTCGGGACTGAGATACAGGTTCCTTTCAATGTATTTATGCAGTATGTTACCTAGGTTGGACAAAGCCTCCTGGAAATCATATCCATAAGGTGTAAAATCATCCATATAAATTTCTACCACATCATGGAATAACTTCACAAAGATACTCAAGACTACTCCCTGGAAAGTGGCAGGAGCATTGAATAGGCCAAAAGGAAGGACCCTATAGGAAAAAGTGCCCCAAGGACAAGTGAAGGTGGCTTTATCATGGTCCTTCCGGTTGATCTGGATTTGATTGTACCTGTTGAATCCATCTAGGAAAGAGAAAAAAATTTCCCTGCCAGGCCATATAGCACTTGGTCGATAAAAGGTAGAGGTAAATGGTCCTTCTTTGTGGCTTTGTTCAATTCCCTGTAATCAACACAAATCCTCCACTTACCATTTTTCTTAGGAACTAACACCAAAGGACAGACCCACTCACTGTCGGAGATAGGATAAATGAATCTTACATCTAGAAATTTTTAGAGTTCTTCTTTGACTATATCATTAATAGATTGATTCATCCTCCTTGCGGGTTGTTGGACTAGCTTGCATCCTTCTTTGACGTAAATGTGGTGAGTACACACTGAGGGGTGTACTCCCTTCCTTTATATTTAAATCCAAGAGAAGGCATCAAAATGTTCCTTTAGCATGTTGAATAACTTCTCCTCTTGGAGAGCAAAAAGAGATGGATTGATTTTAAAAGTTCTCTCAAGTCCGAATTCTATTGTTTTGACCCAGAGAGGGTTGGAATTGGCCAACTACAGATCAATTGGATGGTTTTTCTGGGTTTCCTTTACTACTTCTTCTAGGAGAAATGTACTAGGAGTTGGACTTTGGATTAGGTGTTCAGTCAAATCATCTCTATCTTGTTGTCCTCCTCCCATGGTTGTTTCTAAGGTATACAATTGGGTAAATAAACTTCATCTACTTCCTCCTCTTCCATCCATAAAGGTATATCATGTTCTAGAGATGGTTGAGTAGGAGGGTATATGACTAACTTCTTAGACATATACCCATTATTGATGGTCATATTCCCAGCTCTGTAGATGATGTAAGCATCGATAGTGGCCAACCAAGGCCTCCCAAGAATGAGAGGGTAACTAGTAACCTTAGCCTTAGGCTGGATAACTAGGAAATCTACAGGGTACTCCCAAGATTCAATGGAGACCATCACATCATCCACAATCTGCTCAGGGTTCACAATCGAGCAGTTTGCAAGTTGCAGGATTATTGTAGTCTTTCTCAATGAACCTCGGAGGTTGAGCTTGAGCATGGTGTCCTTGGTCATCACATTAATGGAAACCCCAAGATCGATCAAAGTGTGTGGGACAATGGTGTCATTGACATGCACATCTACTACGGGGATCTCATGGTCCAAATGCTTTGGACAGATTACCTGCCCCAGCATTGAGTTAGACAACTATCCAATGACATTAATGGTAGGTGCATCTCTTCTTCGCCCCTGTGGATTCTTGAAGCACTTATCCTTAATCAACTTGTTATAAATAGGTAAATATTTAATGGCTTGGAGAAGTGGAATCTTGACACATAGGTTTTTCGCATAAGTTCAGTCTCTTCTGGGGTACATTGGAGTGGTTGAGTTAATCTCTCAGGAAAGGGTGGATTTACTTTAAGAATGCTTTCCTCTATTTCTTCTTCAACCTCCCTAGGTGGAGGTGGAGGTGGGTTATCTAGGAGAGCTCTCTCAGATCTCAGGTTAATTTCATAAATCTCCATAGCATAAGCTGGATATGATGTCTCTCCACTTTATACTTGTTGGTCCTGTCTTTTTTTTGGCTTAAGATTTGGCTTGGTAGGCATCTGGGGTTGTTTAGGTGGAGCAGAGTGTAACAGTTGTGGTTGGGCTGGTGGTGAAGGAAATAAATCAGGAGCATTCTTGTACTGCGGCCTCCACCCCTAGGGAAGTGCATTCCACTGAGGTTTTAACAGAGTATATGGGTGAAATGATTGGTTGGATGGCTAGGAATGATACTAAGATGCAAAGGACCAAGGAGGAGGTGTAGCCTAGGAAGGATGAGCAGGGGGTCCCCAAGAAGGTATTGATGTGGTCTGGTTGGGGTTGTAATATGCATGGGATTACCCTTGCATGCCCTGTTGGTATGGCCTAGGCCCATGAGGTATCCTTTGGTTTATGTAGCAAAGCTGCTCAGTGACCCCTTCAGCTCCTTGATATACACCTTTGAGTCCAAGAAAATAAAGGTACTTGTCTGTGCAATGGTTTTCTTCAAAGACTGAGTAAATTTCAATAGAATTCAATGTATGTTCATTTCTAGGGTGCCTCCTGGTGCATCTAGGATAGAAAATGGCCAAGGATTTCTCTGCTTCCTCCAGCTTTCTCCTAATGTGCATAGTGTCGATATGTAAGGAAACGGTTTGCAACATCTCACTCTTGAAATCTTCCAGCATGTTTCCAATTTCACCCTTGATGGATGAATTGGAAGAGGATGTAGTCACCATAGGTTCACTTCCCCTACCCTTTTTCCTAGTTGCCTTAGAATGGTTTCTATAGGCATTATTGATATCCTCATAGGGTAACTGGTATATATCTCCTCCTGCTAACAAGTGTAGGGTATCCAAAAGGTCTTCCCTTACTCTTCTAAGTAGGACCAGCTTCAGTGACTCAGGGTCAGGTGTGCACCTGACCCTTTTGTAACTAAGCTAGAATCTTTCTTCATAATCCTCTAGGGATTCATCATTACCTAAGGTCATCCTAAAATTTTTCTCTTTAGTATCTTTAGACCTAAAGTAGTCTCAATACTTGTTATTGAAGCCTTGTTGCATCTGAACCCAAGTTGTGATGTTATCCCCAGGTAAACCCATGAACTAGCAAAAAGATGCATCCTTGAGGGTAGATGGAAATAGTTTCAACTTCTTCTCATCATTTGCGTAGTCATAGGTTTGGCATATAAAAAAAAAATCAAATAGGAAAGTATCAAGATCTTCTGTGGTCAGGTCATGAAAATGGGGAAGGGCAGAGAGGCTTATATTTTTCATCTTAGTGTCCCCATTGTTTTCCCTGATGGGGAAGGCACCCTCAACTTTCTCTCTATTCCCTCTGTCATTTCTATTTTCAGCCATTGGCTCGGTAGGAATGGGTTCTTCTTATTCTTCTTCTTCTTCTTATTCCCCTGCACATTCTTCAAATATGTCTGGTTTCTCACCTAAGGGTTGCTCCAGTTCACAACCATCAAAGAAGAGGGAAGGTTGGTTATTTGATGTAGTGGGGGTATTTGGCCAAAATTTCCATAAGTTATCCCTATTCCTACGAGGCATGAAAGGAGATGCTTTTGGTTTGGTTTTGTGTTTTTTCAAACTTTGGGAAGTACTTTACATAAATGAAATTGCAGTTTGAATGAAAACTACTGACTTAATGAAAAAATAATCGCTGAATTGAAATCTTACTTCAAAAATCGAAAGGAAAACAAAGAATGTAGAAATGTAAAGGAGGCAACTAAATTAATTTTGAAGAAATGAAACTAATTGCATAATATTAGAAACAAGAAATAGAAGAAAGAAATCAGTAATCACATATTACTCAGAAACCTCCCCGGCAACAGTGCCAAAAAGTGATGAGCACCAATATTGCAACAAAAATGTTGCAACTCCCTGGTTACTAGCTTTACTTTATCAACTCGAGGTTCGTACAAACTTGCAGGTGATAGTGTTGTATACACAAGTAAAAGTGATGGTTACGCCTTTTGTCACTGTTCAGCTAGCGAGAGACCAGTAGGGTTTTCAAGCCAAACTTCTATGGATGTAGAAGAATCTTGTTTCCTTGATGAAAGAAATAGAAATCTACTCTAAAAGAGAGTTGATCTACTGTAATAATGAAAAGGACTGAAATTTAATGCTAAAGCACACCATTTCCTAATTAACTGCTAGGAGCTATGCTTTGCAATAATGCTAAATTAACATGAACGAAATGTTACCATCCTAAGCATGGAATTTAAAAACATCAAAAATCATTGTTATGCATGTAAAGGACTGTAATAAATCTATTTTGTCTTTTTATGGTTTTCATGAAAAATCAAGTGTCCAAGCTAATCCCTCTTGCTGATGTGGCAGGTGGCTTATGAATGTTGGTGGATAGATGGAAGGTTCAAGAGATGGTTGGAAGGTTTGGGAGACCCTTCGGTTACCTTAGGTGGCTTCCTAGAGGTTTTCTCTCAATTCAGCCTCAAAATAGGCCACTATAGGAAAACCTCCAGGATGTACTAGAAACCTACAGGATTCCCTGTATTTCTATAGGATACAACTGAGAGCAAAAATATGGGTGTTGGAGGTGAAGGAAGTCTTAGGGAAGGTGGTTGATGGGTGGAATGGAGTTAGAAAAGGCCTAGGATCACTTAGAACCAAAAATCAAGTTTAGGATATGGTTGGATTTGCTCAACATGTTTGTGGAATTTCTATGTAAAATGATGAAATTAGTGAAGGTCTTGATGAAAAAAGGAATGCCTATGGGTGGATGAAGTTGGAAGGTGGTTGCTTGCTATGAGATCTCTTTCTACTCCTGAATCACCTGCTCTACATCAAACATGTGTAATTTCCAAAAAGTCATGTAAACAAGAAGAATTCTCATGAGCTAGAAAAGCTGAATTTAATGAACTAACTATCTAACTTATGCATGAGGAAGTTGATGAATAAAATGGAATCATGGATGAGATATACTGCAAGAATGAAGATAGAAGAGATGGCAATGAAACCCTACACTTGCAAAACTGATCAAATGCTGGTTCAAGTACAGTAGACTATAGATCTTATGAAATAAATGGAAGTTTTTGGGGTTGCATAAGGGTCTTTTCCTCAAATCATGATCCCAGAAGGAAGAAGTGAGGCCAGGAAACCTACTGAAAAATTTGTGGTGCTTATTGTATCCCTTCTAACCTGCTACTGATATAAGGCACAAATGGAAGAAAATTAATAAATAATTAATCAAATCTACACTACTTGTAGTGAAATACTTCTAAAGACAATTTAACCATGAGTCTATGAAACTAAGCTAAGCATACAAATACAAGAAGAGGAGCCTTTGCTGCTAGGGTTGGGCACTAACCCAATATCTTCATCCCTCTGTGTTAACTCAGTGTTGGATCAAGAAAAAGCTCATTCTTATTACCAAAACAAAAAATTACATCAAAGTCTTCCACAAGTGTGCAACTCGAAAATAACTATATTTTTTACAAAAAAAATTCAAATCCTAATGCGGCTCTAGGCCTCTCTACTTATACAATTGAAATACCCAATGAATTCCTTAAATTTATGGAGGCTCAGCTCCCAAACTCGAGATGAACTCACTCTTTCTCTATCACTTGATCGACTGCCTTATGATCTTCATGACTTCGCTGCTTGCACTCTGAGCTGGTGGGATTAATGGAGGAATATTCAAATGGGGAAGGAGTAAATGAGGAGGATTGACCTCCTACAATATCTCACCCTTGTCACATTCAAGTTTCAAACCTTAGTCTTGCCAAAATTCCTTGATTTTCTCTTCCAAACCTACATTCAATGCATATTAGCTCACTAGGCATAATATCTCAATTTAACTCATATCATTAAACAAAATATAATAAAAAAATGTAATAATTTGCGAGAAGAGTTGGTTTGACTATGCTAGGAGGTGAATCAAGGTCCATATAATTACCCAATGATGAGGCTCATCATGGCACTCCTCCCAAGTCATAATGTCATCTGACCAATATGGATCTTCAGTATCCATGTAATCTGGAATAGGGAAATGATAATAATTAAAGCATCTTCCCGTGATTGTTCCTTCCATGAGTAGATGATTTTTTCGCAGAAGGTACTCCCCTTGGTATGATGTTCTAGCCTTGAATTTGTAAGATATTTCTTCTAGTGAAATACCAATCACCTCACTCTATTGATTCTTTAGTTCCTTATCAATTACTACTGTCTCTAGATGGTTTATTAGACATAACTCACAAATCAAGAACCTCAATTTAAATTTGAACCATAATTCAAACTATGCAACCCTTATTGGTTCATATTATACATTCAAAATAAATTATGTGCCTTTGCAGTTCTAGTTTACCCTTGGCATAAGTTTTTTAGTCCGAACCTTTTTCCATCCTGACCATGGCCTCCTGACCAAATTTTTGGTCTCTGCACGTATGACTATTTCTCTTTTTTGTCTTACCAATCTTAGTAATAGAGAGTAATGTTCCCATGATACTAGCTTTGAATCAATGTCATAGTATTGTAATACTGAATTATCATAGCCAATATGCATATATCCCATATCCTTGCTTCTGTTTTTGTTGAATTGAGTTTTCCCTCTGTTTTTTGTTCCCATTTATCCAATATTTGAATTTGGAGAGGTGATTTTTTAATTTATTTAGTTAGGCTCGTAGAAATTTGGCTTTCTACTCTATTTCTGCTATACAATTATAGCACCTCCCTTTTAATCCTTTGTCTGCAGATCAAATGGACTCTTTGTAAATTTTCTTCCTTGTATATTTTCTCTACTTCTGTTGATGTCTCAATCCTTTCTATTGGTCTTTTTCCTTTGTCCATGTGTTCCCTTGACATCATAGCTATATCTGCATAATTTTCTTCTCTAGTTAACATATTAGCTAAGCAGTTTAACCTTATAGGTTTATGTTGAATGTTGAAATCAAAAATATGTAACTAAAGAGCCCACTTTTGTATCCTAGAATGACTTTCTGTGCTCAACTAATCATATTTAAACATCCCTGGAAAAAATTTCAAATATGATATTATGAGAAAATCTGTCAACTTTAAGTACAACCTAAAATAGTGAATTTTTTTCTTTACAACTAACAATTCTTTGTGGCTTGAAGTGTAGTTTATTTCTGCTCCATGGAAGCATCCGGAGGTGTAAGAACATAGTAATCATTTTCCATCAATTTCTTCAAGAAAAACTCCTGCCCACGTGCTATTAGAGGCATTTGTTTCAATAACATATTTCCCCTTTTCTATAGGTAAGGATAATGGTGGAAATTCTTTGACCTTTTCTTTTATTCTCTTGACTGCATTGATCATTTCCAGAGACTAGGCAAGAGGATTCTTCTTTAGCCTCTGTTGGAGTATTAGTATTTCTATGCTTGTGCTTTATAAAATTGGCCTAATATAATTGAGGCTACCGAGAAATATTTGAAGTTGGTTTTTTTTTCTGTTTGGACATCTGGAAATAGGTTGAAATTTTTTAGGATGCGGTCTTTTATAATAATCTTCCCTTTGGTGATTTTGAGACCAAGGAAACCGATCTCTATTTTCCCTATCTCAATTTTTGTTTTTGACAAAACTAACCCATGCTTGAATATTATACCATGAAATAACAACAAGTGTTCTAGATGTTCTTGCAAATTCTTGGAGCAAATTAACAAAGCATCAATGTAAAATATAATCCAAGAATATTCCCTCCAGATATATTTCATTATTTCAAAAATTCATTGGGTGCATTATAAAATCTGAAAGGAAAAACTTTTCATTGTTGGTGTCCATGGGCGACTACAAATGCATTGTTATGTCTGTCTTAATGAATTATACCAATTTGGTAAGAACAAGACTTCAAATCAAATTTATTAAATATTTCCTTTCCTTTTATCTTTTGTAGCAAAGAGTTTTTGTTAGGAATAGAATACTTGATATCTTGTAGAGCTTTGTTTAGAGGTTTGTAGTTTACTACTAACCTCAACTTTCCTCTATTTTCCTTAGAGTGCTTATTGACGTAGATCCTTTGCACGCCCATGCACCCTCAGAAGGTTATATGAGACCCTTTTTTAGCAAGTCATTTATCTCTCCTTTTTTATGGACTCATTAATGTTCTTGAAGAGCTTTGTGGTCAAACCTTGACCAGGGGGTTGTAAGGGAGATCCATGAAGTATTTTTCCCTATGCCTTAAAGAATTAGGTTTTTTTGAAGTACAATTTCTCATAATATTTCCACTAATTAGGTTTAAAACTTCTCCATGATTCTAGGCATATAATATGCACCTTTCCATTTTTTTTAAGGTTGCTTGATGTAACCTGACTTTCTATTTCCATAGTGTTCTTTTCCCCTACTGTGACTCCTTCCTTCTAAAAGAAGAGGATATTTCACATTCATCCCATCAATATGTAATTCAAACATTATTTCCTTTTTGTTTATAGTAACAAGATCTGCTAATTCAAGAAATTATGATCCTAGAATACCATCATCAACCATTTCATTCACACAATGAAAGTAAATCTTAAACTAGTGGTTGTTAACCTTTAATGGAAATCTTTGGTTTAGCCTTGAATTTCTACACTTTCTCAATCCACTGCTCTTCCTATGATGGTGGGATGTTGCCACTAGTATTCTGGGATTACTTTTCTCCTTAATAGGTTTAGCTCACACCTAGAATCTAATTAGCTATAAATATCATAGGCATTTACTTCTCGTGTTAAGAACAATAGTTTGATGTAGAACTTAGATCCTCAAACGTATAATAAATTAGGCCCTTGATGTTTGTTTTATTTTGGATGGTCTGGTTTTGAATTATTATTATTTTCAAAATATTTTGATTCATCAGATACCCACATTTTCCCCTTCCCTAAGGTTTAATTTTTTAACCTGATGATATGTGCAGGGAATCTTCAAATATCCTTGATACTTCATCACCCGATGACTTGTTTCATTCAACTCTTATTTATTCAAGTAATTGATTCATTTCTTTGATAGCGTCAATTTCCTTTTTTAGAATTCCCTATTGTTCTTTGATTTGAAACTTTAGAAATTTATCTCTATCTTTTTTGAAGCTTTGTCTATCTTCATGGCTTATGTTATGGTCATATAGATCTATAGCAGCATATTTACTGCTAGCACCTTTAAGGGACTTATTTTCTACTTTGAGGAGGATAGGGAGATGTTATTTTCCTGCACAATTGATATTTTTGTATGCACAAATTTTCTTTATACATATTCCCAAGTAGGGATTTCTTTAATCTTCTGAAAGATCTCTTTCATCCTTGTTGTGTAGTGAACATACAAAAATCAAATTCTTGATTGGGGAAATATTCATGATCACTATCACCCTCCAAATTTGGTTGCGCAAAGTCACTAATTTCATCAGAGGAATAATAAAAAGCTTTATCAATTTATTCTAAGAATTCAAATGGATCCAGGAAAATTATGTTCCCATCAGGATGATATGTGGGAGAACAATAGTTTAAATCCCACCATTCCGGTTCAATTTGTTTGGCAAATAAAGCTGCCAAATTTGGTTTATCTTTGTTCTATGGCCATTGATGATCTGAGTGGCCTTGATTTTTGTAATTATAGCATATAAAATTATTTTGGGGAGGTCGTATTTCCTTCAAATATGGGATTATTTTGGGATACCTCTTATTTTTCTTATACTTCCTTTCAGATCTATTAGGGAGAAATATGGATCTAAAAGTATAGTATTTTTCTATACGTTTTTTCGTCAAAAAGATTTTTTGTAGTTTAGTGACCATGATTATAACCACTACATTCCCATTCAAACATATTCCCTAGATTTTTGCACAAATACGAGGTAAATGTTTTGTCAAATATTTTGAAAACTTTGTTCACTCTTTTGGCCAAACAATGTTCTTTGGTTACTATGTTGATATGGGAATCTACCATTTATATGTGCATGCCTTGTAGAGTAATGCCTTTATCTTTAAAATATTCTTACACTCCATCTAAAAGTGCCTCTGGAAAGCTTCTGATATAGTATTTTATACATGCAAGATCATTCATTTTCCCCGATCCTATTATTAACTTCTGCATATAAAAAAAATATTGTTCATGAAAAGAAATAATACAAAGCCTTTGAGTCATGTATAAATATGCAAGATGGTCGTTATATATATATCTCAAGGCCATGAAATTGTGTAATAAAAGATTGTAGTATTACTTCATCTGCATTCCCTGGGATCATTCATTATTTCATCTTTAGTCCTTTGTGGCAACCAATGTCACCAATCAGCTGCAAGCCCTGTCCAACTCTTTACCAATTGTGTAGCCACATATCTTGGGGTGATTGATGCATATTTTGCCTTTGTAGAAGTGACCCAATTTATTAACAATTAGAAGGAAACCCTTATTTATTTTGTAGTCTCACAACCAAAATTAATGATTAGGATTTTAGGCATGTCTGAGATAATTCTACTAGTCATATCAATTCCTAAAGAAGATAATTCTTTATGTCGGGATGAGGATGTTGTTGGCATTTTTGTATCAACTTTTGGTCCATTTTTCATATACATTGCTTCAAACATTTTTCCTTAACTTGTGGTTGTAAAGGATGTGGATATTTTTTCATGAAAAACATTTCTTTACCTATCCTTACAAATATATCTTTTGTGCCTCTAAAATCCCATTGAGATTTGTTATCTTGGACCTGAAATACTCCTATGGTGTTGTTTTTCTTGTGTTTTATATTCTTTCTCTCATCTTCGAGGATATGCTTATGATAAATGTAAGGGTTCCTCAGCAACCTTCTTACCACCCCTTTTACTTCCCTAATTTTTTCAAACAAAGATTCTAGCAAATCTAACCTAGCTTCAACCTTTTACAAAGACGTTCTTAAGACTAGGGTGTCTATAAAGACATGGGGAAGTATGCCAATTTTGTATATCATATTTTTTATTTCTTTATTTTGATATTCTGCATCTTGTTTGATTTGCAATATGTCCTTGTGGAAAATCATCTATATTTTTTCCTGTCAATCAAGCTTGCAAGTTTGAGAAATTTAATAGCTTTCCTTCATCAAACACTAACTCTTCTTGTGACGAATATCTTACCAGAAGATATTCTCTTTTCCATTTCAAATGATCCGCAAATTGTCTTAAAGGGATAGTTGGAAGGTTTTTTCCTAGTAAATATGACTCCTCTCTAATAGGGATTTTTTTTTATTTTACCTAAGCCTTTTGTTGGAAAAGATAACATGGCCAATTAAAATGAAGGAGAGAAGAATTTTCTATCAATCTTCTTGCTTGGAGATTGTTAAGTTTTTCTTTGTAGGCAGGGCAAGTGTTGTGAATCCATTTGTGAGGTTCTTCTTGCAGAACTAGTAGGATTTCATAAAAGGGTATTGGATTTCGACGTTTATTAATGTGAAGATGCATTTTGGTTTTTAAGTTTTATCACTTATCTTCCCAAGCTATTGGGTATTAGATGCCGGTCCAATCAAAAGTCAGAGGTTGGAATTGTCTGGATTTATCTTTTTCTAGCATGTTGTGTAGTCGAGAGGTGGTTTAAACATATTTTCTCAAAGGGGGGGAGAGTATTATTTCCAAACCAAACGATAACCATTGATTTTAACTAGATTATAAAGGAGTTTATAGACATGTCAAATCCAACATGAAGTATATAGGCTTTCAACAAATCATATATGTATGGATCATCTAAGGCTACTAAGAATTTAGGAAAGATAGTAGAAAAGGTTGGTCTATCCTTTAGAAGTGTAGAGACCCCTACTATCAGTGCATCCAAAACGTTATTATGTCTAGTATTAATTACTCAAAATAAAGAGAAGACTGGAAAGCATGGTTGGACTAGAGGACCTAAACCATATATGATGACTCCAATATGAGCATATTAAAACCATTGTTTCTTGGCCCAGTCTATGATATCACGATATAAAAGGTTTATATTAACTTGATAATCTAAGGGAAAAAAAGGAATATCTATTGAATGTGTCTTAATGAAGGAATGATACATATAATGCCACCACTTCAACTAATAAAATTGACTTGGATTAATATGTGGTAGCTCCAAATTTTCCGTGGAATTTTATTCATATATAGATATTAGACTCATATGTGAAGTGACTATAAATAGACTAGGATCTTGTCATTTTGAAATAGAGGTCATGGCAGAACTATCTGAAGTAATTTTTACATAGTTTATTTGATCCAAAGAAGGATCCATACTAGTAGAGATATATTTTAACAAAGTTCTACAGAGCCAAAAGACTAAATAAGGAATAAACTCAAGGTTTTAAAAGTGCCTAACTTCCACATAGACAGACGAAAACAACATTGCCTCACATCCAAAAATAAAATATGTTGTTCTATCAGTCATTTAATCATAGAGAAATTCCTTCGAAATGAGTAAAAATTGAAATGTTTTGTAACAACAACAATGTGCTTACTTGATTATAAAAGTCATAAGACCCTTTCCAAAGTGTGGATCTAATACCAAAAGACTAGGAAAACTCAAACGTTAACAGATTTTCATTCAACATATAAGAAATAACTTCGTTCCCTCAGTAATGCTTATAAACTTATAGACACGATCCAAAAAAAAGGATACTTTAGACTACTATGGAAGTTTCCTCTTTAGGTTCTCACGCATATCTCATTGAATGAATATTTGTCAAAGTTAAATTCTTGGTAGTCTTGTGGTATTAGAACCACACTTTGGAAAGGGTCTTCCAACTTTTATAATCAACTAAGCACATTGTTGTTTTGAATGAATAAGAGTACCCACAGTAAAGATCATATTTGTCCATGTTTCAAATCCCAATAGGGGGTCCATCATCAGGTGAACCACAGATGCTTGAAATCCAGATTATTGTTGTTGTCCAATATTTCAATTTCTTGTCATTTCAAAGGAATTTCTCTATGATTAAAAAAATTATAGAATAGCAGAGTTTATTTTTCGATGTGAGGCAATGTTGTTTTGTTCTGTTTATGCTAAATTTAGGTGCTTTTAAGATCTTGAGACCATTCGCTATTTAGTCTTTTGAATTTGTAGAACTCTGTTAAAATATATTTATGCCAGTATGGATCCTTCTTTGGATCAAATAAATTATGTAGAAATTACTTCGGATGGTTATACCATGACCTCATTTTCAAAATGACAAGATCATAGTCTATCTACAGTCACTTCAAACAGGAGTCTAATATCTATATATGAAAAAAATTCCATAGACCACTAGGTGATTCCACCTATTAATCCAAGTCAAGTTTATAAGCTGAAGTGGTGGCATTATATTTCTCAGTGCTTCATTAAGACACATTTAGTAGATATTCCTTTTTCTCCCTTAGATGATCCAGTTAATATAAACCTTGTAGAGCATGATATCATAGACTCAGCCAAGAAAAAATGGTTTGATATGTTCATATTGGAGACGTCAAACTAGGTTTAGATCCTCTAGTCTGGCCATACTTGCTAGTCTCCTCTTTATGCTTTGTAATTGATACCAAACATAATACGTTTTTAGATGCATTAATAGGAGGGTCCTCTACACCCCTCAACATTGGAACAACCTTTGCGACTATCTTTCCTAAGTTCTCAGTAGCTTTATATGACCGATACATCTATGATATATTGAAAGCCTATGTAATTCCTACTAGATTTGGCATGTCTATAAATTCCTGTATAATCTAGTTAAAATGAATAGCTATCATTTGAATATCCCCCCTTTGTGAAAATCCGTCCAAACTATTGAAAATAGCAACAACAAAAAATTAATTTAATTTTCCCTTCAATTAAATTAGGAAAAAAATGTGATTCTACATCACAACACAACTTGTACAAGTAGTAACTGAGTTATTATCACTTAGTTGGCTTAGTTAATTCGAGTTGAGGGTCTAACTTGAGTCATGTAGAGTGTCTCCTACTTTACAAGAGCCCTAGTTGAGTTTATTTTGAGTTGTAAGTAATTAATTGAGTTTAACTCAGTCAAAGTGAATTAAACTAGTTCCAACTAATGGAGGAATAGTGGGGTGTTGCTTCATGTGTTCAACCAATTAATTGATGATTCACACATAAATAACTCATGCATGTGTGATTTGATATTTACCCAGTTGAGATTGGAGTTCAAGAGTAGTGTACTATCAGTTATATAATTATCCAATTTGTATAGATGGTGCATGCAGCCAGAGGAAGAGCCTAAAATGAACTGCACAATCCAATGGAGGTAAATTCCTATTAAATAGGGGCCTAATTCCTCATTGAATAGTGCAAGGAAGTAGGATCTTGGAAGGCTAGGAAATATGATAAGTATTTGCCAAGGCTTGTCTAGGAAGCAGTGATATAGATAAAGCGAGTGCAGAGGTTGCTTAGGCTTGAGCAAAACATTGTAATCTTCTCATATTTTCTCACTAGTACCATATACAGATAGCAAGGGTTTTTAGTTGTGGATTACCCCACGAAATCATTATGTAATTTGTTGATTGATTTCTTTCTCTTGTATGATTCATGATTTCGTGATCATTAATTGTTTCTGAAGTTGGTAGAGTAGACTCAAGTCTATTTTTTTGGTAAATTACAATTAGCAGTTTCAATATACAAGGAATTTCTACATGGTATCAGAGTTGATTCACATTAGAGTAGGATTCACATTAGAAATAGTCCTTGAAGTCTTGATGTATAGTGATAATTGAAGAACTAATGAGTTGTTAGGAGGCAGAGTTATGGAGCCCTAGTTCAAGGCAGAACCAAAAGACCCTATGTACATAATTCTTAATGGAGCTAGAAGGTTTCTAGTGCACATATCAGTGAACCAATGTTTAGTGAAACAAAAAGGAGTTGTGATCATTCACATTGGTAGTTTGAGAAGAAAATATATTTCCCATAGGGAGATCTAGTGATCCGAATTTAAATAGGAACGAAAAAAATTACAGATATAACCATAAACACAGAGATGCAATAGAAATAAAACTTCATTTCACGAATATCAAAGAACTAAAATATGCTAACATACATAATGGAAATAAATTAGCTCGGGTGATGGTAGTTTATCTCTGAGAAGAGATGTGGCAGCTACATGCCTCTAAACTGTGTTTCAATGAAGCTTGGGGACCTATTTATTATTGAGAAGCAATGGAAAACCCCAAAAATCCAAAAATCTATCCCTAGGAGATGAAACACCAAGCTATGGGCCCTGTTGGGGTAAATTGGTATATCAACTTCCTGGGGTCGTAACTTTGGCATACGATCTTCGTTTGATCCATATGATACCTCATTGGAAGTATTTATTTGAGGACTACAAATATTGATAATGAACATTAATTTAAAAATCATATTTGTCACCGGTGATTTTCCAAAAAAACATCATTTAGGGCCCCAAAACAGCTTTGGAAGTTCAGGACCCGAAAAAATGCCAAAAATAGTAAATCATGCTACAATTAAGGAAACCAAAAAACTAAAAGTAACAATGGTGGGGCTCCAAGTGGAATAGGTTGGTGGCCATCAGTATCCACCTAGACCATTTCTCCCCCCTTAGGAAGCAATGGTATACATTGCGTTGAGTTCCTCCATGAGAAGAGGAAACTTCTGCTAAAATTGGTCCTTGGTGAGCCACTTGGCCCGATGAAGGAGTCAGCCTATTTTGACAACTCGATATAGTTGGATCGTTTACTGTCAAGTGTTCTTGATCTGTGTTTCCATGATCTGATCATTTGGGACTTGTTCCATGCAGTTTTGATTTAACTCTATAGGTGTGAGTTGTTCTACAATGTCTGATGTGTCCAACAATGGTGGGAAGTATGGTCAAAGGTGGTCCACATTGAACATTAGGTGCAGGCCAAGGAATGGGGGAATGTTGAGCTCAAATGAAATGTCTCTCATAACCTTGGTAATCGTGTGAGGAACATATCAGAGTGGTTTTAGTTTCTGATAATCCCCAGTAAGGTGTTCCTTCTGTAAATGCAACCAGAATTTGTCGCCCCCCTAAAATTTGTGTGGCACCCGATTTTGATCATCACACTACTTGTAATTGGAATTTGATTTCTCTAGAATGTCATGGAACTGTTTGTGGATGTGGTAAATTTTCTCAATGAAGTTGTTTTCCTTATTAGCTTCAAACTGGACATGAGCCAAATCTGCGTGAGTAGCTGCAAATGGTATGGCCACATCAATGGGACATAGTGCCTAGAATCCCAAGCCCACTTGAAAAGGGCTGTGACAAATCGAGCTATGGAGAACCTAGTTATAACTGTACTGGACATAGGGGATGCTCTGATCCCATGTACATGGATGCTTTGAGTTGTACATGCACAGAATGTGTACGATCATCATGTTGACGAGATCTATCAGACCATTAATTTGGGGATGGAAAGTTGTGGACTTAGTGAGCTTGGTGTCCAACATCGACCAAAGACTGGAGAAAAATGTACTGAGGAACCTATTGTCCCGATCGAAGATGAGAGACTATGGTATCCCAAAGTGTGCTTACACTTGTTCAAAGAAGAGTTTAGTAGTGATTTCTACTGTGATATTATTCATGCAGACCACCATAATCACCATCTTCGAGAATCTGTCAATGACCACACAAACATAGTAGTTTCCATGCTTAGTAGAAGGAAGGCCTAACATGTAATCCATGGAGATGGATTCCCAAGGTCAACTAGGGGTAGGAAGCAGAGTATAGAGGTCTTGCTTCTTATTGGTCAATTTGTCAATGGTGCAGGCATTGCAGGATCTCATGTACTTCTTGACATCCCATTGATGATTCGGTAAATATAAATACTTCTACGGTACTGCCACTATTCTCTTAACACCGAAATTTCCAGTAACTTGACTGTAGTGTGCTTCCCAAACCATTTTTGCAAGCTTACTTGAAGGAACACAAAGGTGTCCTAGGTGGCATAAAAATTCATCTTGGAGGTCAAAATATGGAACTTGTTGACCCTCCAAGAGCATCTGGTATGTGTGGTCGAATTTTGGGTTTCTTTTATAGAGAAGTGGCCAATCATACATCTCATGCCCACAAGACTTGAGAACAGTGGTTTACACCATGATTGATGGTCGGTTGAGGTAACCTGCAACATTATTGGTGTTGCCCTTCTTGTGCTTGATATTCAAACAGAACTATTGCAAGTATGTCGACCACTTCTGATGGTGATCATTCTGTAACTTCCCTTGGATTTTTATGAACTGTAGGGTTCTTTGGTCTGTGTAGATGACCGTTACCTTCCCCAAAATGTAATGCTTCCATTGTAGGTAGGCCGGAAAAATGGAATACATATCTTTGTCAAATGTGGGATGCTTTGGGACTGTGTCTGAAAGTGTCTCACTGTGATATCCCACGGTATTCCCCTATTGAGTAAGGAATGGCCCAATGGCATAGTCAGAGGCATCTGTCTCGATCTCAAATAGTTGTTGCAAGTCTAATAATGTGAACATTGTTTCAGATCAGAGGAAATGTTTCACCTCCACAAATGCCTTCCGTTGAGATTCAGACCAAAATAATTTTTCTTTTGCTCCTCCCATGGTGACTTGACTTAAGGGCCAAGTGATATGAGAACCCCAACACAAGCATGCAGTAGAAATTGGCAAGACCCAGAAATTTGCGAAGCTCTATTAGAGTGGTTGGGGTTGGCTAATCCTAAATGACTTGGATCTTCACTGGATTCACATACACCTCTCGTTCATCAATAATGTATCCCAAATACTGAACTTGGGTCATGCCAAAAGTACATTTCTCAAAATCGGCACACACCTTGTGTTGTCGTAGTGTTTGGAGAACCTGTTAAATGTGGTGGAGGTTCTTCCCAACTCTAGCTAAAGATCAGGATGTCATTCAAGTAAACCACTACAAATGAGTTGGTGAATGTCCTCAATATGTTATCCATCAACCTCGTGAAGGTTGGAGGAGCATTCGCCAACTCGAAAGGCATAACCAACCATTCAAAAAGGCCCTCCTTGGCTTTGAAGTTAGTCTTCCACACATCAGAGGGTTTGATTGGTACCTGGTGATATCCAAACTTTAAGTCGATCTTGCTAAAATATTGCCCCCCGTTGAGTTGGTCTAGAAGGTCATCAATCTGTGGGATCGGGTACCTATTCTATATGGTGATATTGTTCAGCGCCCGATAGTCAATACAGAGTCTCCAAGTCCCATCCTTCTTCTTTACCAACATGGTCGATCTCCCACAAGGTAATGAACTTCACCAGATGTGACCTTTATGCAACAGCTCCTGAATCTAGCTCTTGATTTCAACGTTCTTCAGAAAGGAGCATCAATAGCTTGGTCCATTGGGCAACAACACACCTGGGGTGAGATCGATGGAGTTCTTCACCTGACAATGCAGAGACACCCCTATAGGGGAGGTGAATATGTCCTCATACGGCTTCGTGACCTTGTTCACATGTTGTTGTCGTGGCCACCACCTTCTTCTTTCCCTGAGGGCATATCATCTGGAAAACAAATTTAGTAGTTTTGGAAATGAGCTTATTGCATCGTTTTGTAGTAACCAAAGATATGGGAGTGGGTCGTGCTACCTCCGGTATCACGTGCAACTTATTTTCCAAGGAAATAATAACAACACGAGGCCTTGACTCATACAAAACATGTATCTTACACAAGTATGGTTCACCTAATAATACACAAAAACATCAAGAGGACAAACATCACATAATACCTCATAAGTGAAGAGCTTCATGATGTATGCAAGGTGACACTACTAGTATATGCAAAGATCCTGTCCTTGGTGAATCCACCCAATGGTGTACTATTGTGGGTGTGATGTGGTTGGTAAGCCCTGGCGCTTCACAGCCTTTGCTAAAACAAGGTTTATTTGGCTCTCACTGTCAAAAATGAACTGTAGCAGGGAACCCTTTACCCACATTTGGGAGTGGAAGAGGTGCTCCTCCTCCTCTAGATCTTTGGGTTCATCCTTCTGGATGTTCATGGTGGTAATGGTGGCATTTGGATCTAAAATGATAATATGTTTCCCTTTGACATTCCCCTTGTCAGGTTCTGACTAATAGTTGGAACATGCATTTGATTCAGAAGACTTCAGCTCAGCCACTAGTGATTGCTTGGCCCGACACTCACTTGTGTTGTGAGTGGAGCTCTTATGGAACTCACACCACTTTCCCATGTCCTTCTTCAGCTTCACGGTGTTACTCTTTGCCTGCAGCTTTGGCAGGTTGTCCTAAGCTACCTTGCATTGGATTTTTCCTTTGTTCTATGGTTTAGGGGCACCTTTCCCTTGCTTTGGATTGACAGATCCAAAGTCTCACTTTTTCTATTTAAGCTTCTAGTCAAACTTGAAAGTGTATCGGTACATTGTGCCAAGCAAGGAGATTTCTAGGAACTCCATCTCATCCTGGATGTACCTGTATAGGAAGTTGTGGTACGTGAGTGCCAAATTTGTCTTGCAATCCTTAAAACCCAACTTCATGTGATGTCTAAGAAAAACATTGGTCAATACTGGCATGTTTTAGTCCCTTCCCTACTGCAACGTGGTCCACTTTATGTATTTATCCTCATAGCTCCCAACATGGTAGTACTACTCCTTTATGGCATTCCAGAATGAATTTCAGGTGGGTCTGCACAAAAATAGTGAGGGCATACTTTCACCCTTCCTCTTACATTAGATTTTCCACCAGTCCTTAAGGTGGGGGCTGCCTTTAAGAAGAGAAAAAGTAATCTTTTCCTGGCTGGAAAAACCATGAACAAAAATATATCTTTACAACAGATTTAACCATTTATCTACTATGTATACATATATTTGGCCCTCAAATATGGGAATGTCAAAGTTTACTTATACCTTAAAAGGAGTGGTGCCTCCAGAGTGCCTACTAGATGTGGATGCGCCTTAGGTGGGAAACTATTGAAGGATCTTGGCAAAGTTATCCATCATCGTGTTCCTTTCTTTCCAGAGGGCCTCCTTGAGTAATATTTTGATAGGATCTCTTGCTCCCTCATCTTTCTTTTCTTCCCCCATGGGTGACCATAGAGATTTGTGACAATGATCTTGTAGAGCTTCAACGCGATCGAGCCCTAACTCCTTATACCATGACCTCATTGGGGACATGCAAAGAAGGATTGAGAAAGAGAAGACCCTTTGATACCACTGATCCAAATTTGAACAAGAGCACAAAAAATTATAGATATAAAAAGCCCTGGACCATAAACATAGAGATGCAGCAGAAATAAAAGTTCATTTCATGAATATTAAAGAACTCACATATGCTTACATACAAACTAGAAATAAACTAGCCCGAGCGATGGTAGCTTATATCCGAGGAGAGATGTGGTGACTACATGCCTCTGAAATCTGTGTTAAAATGAGTCTTGAGGGCCTATTTATTATTGATAAGCAATGGAAAACCTTAAACATTCAAAAACCTAACCCTATGAGATTAAACACCAAACAATGGGCCCTGTTGGGGTAAATTGGGACATCAACTTCCTGGGGTCGTAACTTTGGCATATGATCTTGTTTTGATGCATACAATAACTCGTTAGAAATGTATATCCGAGGAATACAACTGTTGGCAGCAAATACAAGCTTTGGAGTTGAAAACTTGAATTTTTTGCCAATGATTTTCCCATAGAACTTTGTTTAGGGCCTCAAAACAGCTTCAGAAGTTCAGGACCCAAAAACCTACCAAAAATAGTAAATTGTGCTACAATCAAGGAAACTAAGAAACTGAAAGAAACAATGGTGGGTGTCCATGTGGACTAGGTGGGTGGTCACCAATATCCACTTAGATCATCAAGACACAAAGGGAGACTAGTTTCAAAGGGGGCATCCCTATAGAAGCTAGTACTTTAGTATTTGAGGAGATCATACACATTATAGTAGTAGTTGTTGTAATAGCACAGAAGAAACAATAGAGAAGTAGCACCAATAATATGAGTATATCATCTTTCTCTTTGCATGTAAATATACCTCCAAGTGAGAGGTGGGGCAATGTAGAGCCCTAGGCTAAGAGTTACAGAAATTTGGGTAGGTTCCATTGATGCATTTTTTTAATGGATTATTACCCTTACTATAGGGGCCCATAGTATTCAGTAGTAGTAGAATCATTTTCATTAAGATACTGAGTGAAGAGTAGTGTCAATGATAGAGCAAGAGGCTCGGTAGTAGAGTTAGCAGCAACACAGTTTTTCTAGTAGACAGTTGTAGACACAGTTGATTCAGTTTGTTTTTTGGATGTTTTTCAGTTGCAGATGTTGTAGTAGAAACAAAAACAGTGAGAAGTGTTGCATGGAATACATTCCAAAGGTGTTTGATCAGAGAGATGTGAATTTATTTCTGGTTGAGAGGGAGTGTTGAAAAATGGAAACAAGAAAATCCTAATTTAATTTTCCCTCAAATGAAATTAGGACAAAATTATAATTCCACTTCACAAGAATATTTTATGAGTTAATTGAGTTGTTATTACTAATTTATATTATTTAATTTGAGTTGATGGTCTAACTTGAGTCATCTAGATTGTCTCCTACTTTATAGGATCCCTGGTTGAGTTTATTTTGTGTTGTAATTAAGTAATTCAGTTTAAATGAGTTAAAATCAATTAAACTAGTTCCAACTAATGGAGGAATTAGTAGGAGGTCAGACAGTGGGGTGTTGCTTCATGTATTTAACAGTTTAACTGATGATTCACTCCTAAATAACTCATGCATGCGTGATCCAAGAGTTACCTAGATGATATTTGAGTTCCAGGGAAGTGTACTATTAGTTGTATAATTATCTGGATTATACATATGGTGCATGCAGTTAGAGGAAGATCCTAAAAGGAATTGCACAATCCAATGGATGAAAATTCCTATTAAATTGGGGCCTAATTCCTCATTGAACACTACAATGAATTAGGATCTTGCAAGGAAAGGAAACTGGCTAATTATTGGCCAAGGCTTGTCTAGGAAGTAGTGGCATAGATAAATATAGTGTACAGGTTGCTCGAGCTTGTGAGAAGCATTGTAATGTTCTCATATTTTCTGACTAATGCAATATATAGATAGTATGGTTTTTAGCTATGTCTTTCCCTAAGAAATCATTGTGTAAAGTGTTGATTGAATTATTTCTCTTGTATGCTTCATGATTTCACTATCGTTAATTGTTTCTGCAATTGGCAGAGTAGTTTCAAGTCTATTATTTTAGTAAATTATAATTAGTAGTTTGAATCTACAAGGAATTTCTACATGGTATCAAATTCAGATTCATAGTAGAGAAGGATTCACATTATAACCATTCCTTGAAGTCCACATATACAATTATCATTGAATAAATAATGAGTTGTTACGAGGCAGAGTTATGGAGCCCTAGCTCAAGGGAAAATCCATAAGACCGTATGTGCAAACTTCTGAATGGAGGTAGAAGGTTTCTAGTGGGAAGATTAGTGAGCCAATGTTTAGTGAAGAAAAAAGGATTTATGATAATTGATATTGGTATATTGGTATATTGATATTGGTATATTTCCCACACGGACATTGAGACTCAAAGGGAGTCTAGTTTCAGAGGGAGCATACCTATGGAACCTAGTACTTCAGGATTTCAGGAGCTCAAAACCATTATTTTAGTAGTTGTAGCAGTAGCACAAAAGAAGCAGTATAGCAGTAGCAGCAGTAGTATCAGTAGATCAGATTTTTATTTGCATGCAACTATACCTCTAGGTGTGAGGTGGGGCAATGTAGAGAGCTAGTCCAAGATTTGCAGAAATTTAGGCCGATTTCATTAAGGCATTTTTCTCATGGATCACTACCCTTACTATAGGGGCCCATAGTATTCAGTAGCAGGATGATTAGTGTTAGTCAGATATGGAGGAGTACACAGTAGGGTCAGCTGCGGAGAAGGAGGCTTAGTAGCAATGTTAGTACCAACACATTTCTCCCAGTAGACAGTTGTAGACATAGTTGATTTAGATTATTTTTTGGATGATTTTTAGTTGTAGATGTTGCAATAGAAACAAAAACGAGAAGTGTTGCATGAAATACATTCCAAAGGCAATGGGTCGGGGATATGTGAATCTATTTCTTGTTGAGAGGGAGTGTTCAAAATGGCAAGAAGAAAATCCTCATTTAATTTTCTCTTGAATTAAATTAGGAGAAAATTTTAATTCAACATCAAAAGACAACTTGTACAAGTTAATTGAGTTTTTATCACTCAGTTAGTTTAGTTAATTTGAGTTCAGGGTCTAACGTGAGTCATGTAGAGTGTCTCCTAATTTATAGCAACTTTGGTTGAGTTTATTTTGAGTTGTAATTAATTAGTTCAATTTAGCTGAGTTAAAGTTAGTTAAACTAGTTCCAACAGACGGATGAACTAGCAAGAGGTTAGAAAGTGGGGCATTGATTCATTTGTTCAACTATTTAATTAATGATTCATTCAAAAACAATTAATGCATGTGTGATCTGAGAGTTAGCCAGTTGATATTAAAGTTTAAGCGAAGTGTACTATCAATTGTATAATTATCTGAATTGCACAGATGGTGCATGTAGTTAGAGGAACAACCTAAAAGGAACTGCATAATCCAATGGAGGAAAATTCCTATTAAATAGGGGAGTAATTCCTCATTGAAGAATGCAAGGGAGTAGGAGATTGGAAGGATAGAAAAATTGCTAATTAGTTTCCAAGGATTTTCTAGAAAGCAGCGAGATAGATAGAGATAGTGTACAGGTTGTTCGAGCTTCAGCAAAGCATTATAATCTTCTCATATTTTATGACTAATGCGATATATATATAGCAGGGGTTTTTAGTTATGGATTTCCCAAAGAAATCATTGTGTAATGTGTTCATTGAATTCTTTCTCTTGTATGCTTCGTGATTTCACAAGAATTTGTTGTTTCCGAAGTTGGTCGAGTAGATTCAAGTCTATTGTTTTAGTAAATTACAATTAGCAGTTCGAATCTTGTTGGGCATGGCTTTCCCCACAACATGTTTTTGGGGCTCAAAGCCCAAGTTTTGGTCAAGTGCATTGTAAGACTCTGTGAAGTATGGGCGCAGAGCACGAAGTCTAGGGTGAGTCATAAGGTTGTCCACCCTAAAAGATTGTAATTTAATGAAACGTTGCGTTGGCCTACCCATGGTCCGCGGACCATGGGATTGTATAAATAGACCAAGGCTCTAAGTGTAAAGATAAGCATTAATAGATAGAAATGTGAAGGCATGGTTAGAGTGTAGAGTTGGATCTGAAGTGTACTAGGTCATAGTAGTAGGAAGAGGCTCCGTAGCTGAGTGCATAAAGGCCTAGAAGATTCTGCAGCTGAGTCTGTGGACTCCTATAGCTGAGTGCGCAAGACAGAGTCAGGTCTGTACATGGGATTGAATGTTAATAAAAAGAAGTTTACTCTATGCATCTATTCTTGAATCTGTATTTGATGTTATGCATTACTTTTACCCTGTTTATTTATTGTGCGCAATTGATAAAATCTTGTATGAATGCTTATATATGAAAATAATATAAGTAATCAGTTAACAAAACCCAATAAAGGAAGACTTGGGTAAATAACACGGGTCGCGCTGTGGCTATAATGGCGCGAAGACAGTATCGCAGGGCGCAAGGTGCCTACTAATGCACATAAGTGAAAAGGTTGGATCGCATACCAATCATCTCATAGCAGACATCCTTAGGGTGTGGAAACCTAGTTCTAGCACCCTCCCATACTACTTCAGGTGACACCTCAGTCTGCACTCCGCGGACTGAAAGGGCTAGTAGTACTAGGATTTGCTTGGCTTAATCACTTCTAAACCTGGGTCAGGCCCCACTAAGCCAACAAATGGTTCCGTTTCTAGGACTGGGATTTGCATAAGGGATGTGTGATGTCTTGCCACTCAAACCCAACAAACAAGGAAATTGAAGAGTGGTTGGAGAAGAAGATTCACGAGTTCATGACACAGGAAAATAGAACTCCACAAGTATCTGAAGAAAAGTGGTTGGAGCGCTACGTGTATAGACAAATCCACGATATTTTCTTTGCATCCTTTCCTTTTGAGCTGTATGAGTGGATCGTGAAGTTAGTCGATATCGAGGGAAGGGGTAGGCTCGACAAACCAATAGTGTGGATTCTGGAATTAGTACATAGACTAGAAGCATTAGAAAATAAGAACGTGCAAGTTGTCGACCATTGGATTGACTGGATAATAGGGGGATTTATCACAGAGTTTGTGATAGACACGACTGTGAGCTATAGTGAGGTAGAACGACGCTTTCTCAAAGGACCATGAGGTAAGTATATTAGATCTTTGAATATTTAGATTAAGATGCTATTGTGTAAAAAAAAGGGTCATGTGAATACATTAAGTTTCGGGACTACGCAGAGCAGAAAAATCTATAAAAGTAGCGAAGAATTAGAAAATAGACCCTTAATTTCACCCTCACAAGAGAGCGAGGAAGAGTTCGCTAAGGTCTCTCCGAGAAGCGTGGTCAGTTTGATAAGGAAAATATCGGTATTTAGAGGAGTAGGGAATGAAGACTCGGACCAATTCTGATTTGTGATAAGAGTAGTATGGGAAGCACAAGGTGTCAAGGACAAAAATATTAAGAAGGCTACTTTGGTAAGTGTGTTGTAGGATCGCGCATTAACATGCTATATCAAGCACTCTAACGAACACCCAAAAACAGGGATAGGAGAGATCCATACTATGTTGAACAGCGAATTTAGTAGGCCAAAGTTAGAAACAAAAATCAATCATCGGATTTAAAGAAATCGCGATGCTCTTGGGCGAGACTCCCTAGGATCTAGATCAAAGGCTGAATAGTATGATCCACAAAGCCATTATGACGTTGACAGATGGACAACATCACACATGGTTTGTAGCATATTTCACACTGCACTTGAGGATGGTGCTGTCACAACATAAACTTTCCACCCAGGCCGAAGCGTTGGAAATGGCGATGAGATTACATGAAACCCCAATTCAAGACCCTGGGTTGGGAGTTCAACAAATCCAAGTGCATCTATAGAATCTATGTTTGGAAATGCAAATTTTGAACGAGGATAGGGAACCATGGCAGAGGTGCGTGAGGAAGTATGGTGCATAAAATGCAAAGGCCAGGGCCGTGACAAGGATCACTGTCCAGTGTTCACGAACTATGTGGTAGGAGGAGGGCCAATGCCATTGAGACTGGAGGCACAGGCTGGGGCGAGTGCCTACAATGAAATTTGAAGATTGGGACCTCATGGATGACAAGAAGTTCCTACATTCACAGATTGAGAACCTCATGAAACAAAGCAAGGAGGTGTCTATTACAATGCTAGAACAATAGAAATGGTTGCGCGGTGTGGAAAAGGCCGAGCTACTTCACCTACTATGGATTCTGCATTTTCACCATGCACCAATTACGATATTTGTCATCAGGCAGTTACGTTGCCTAGTACACGATGGGTACTTGTAGCTGGAGCAACCCATTCCCACCACAGTGGAACTTATCCACCAAATTTCTTGGCTTCCGTGTAAGGGAAAGGACCCCGCGGAGATAGCTGGAAAAAGTGGAGATTTGGCGCTCACAGAGGCCATGAAAAAGAAGTATAAATTGGAAAAGAAGAAGAGAGGATATGTCATCAACAACATTAGAGACAAAGGGGTGTGCGTAGCCACCCAACTGCTGGATGGAAAGGTGATGAGGAAATGTTGTGGCAACATGGAGGGGGTCCAATTCAACTGGGCTGAGTTCCTCTATGATGAGTTTTTGACCAATTGTAAGGAAGCTCAGGAGTAGGAAAAGACCTTCCACTATGCATGGTTGCTCTTGTCCATCTTACTGGTGACAGGGGAACTACCTGAGGACAGTCAGTTTCCTCATATTAAACAGGATTTGCTAGACGCTGCGAAATAAGCATCACTCTAGGCGACGAAGAACGCCACCTTGATCTGCAAGACTAAGATCTTCTGGGTGCTCATGGAGGCAAGCGTCTAGATGTGGATTAACAGAAGGCCATGCCTATCCCCCACAATGTACAACAGTCTGCAAAGCTTTGTAGACTTCAAGGCGGATATGCACAATTTGTATATAAAGGCGTGCAAGGATCCAACGCAGAACTGGACCAAACTTCCTTTCATCACGATTGATGATGCCATTTTCACCATGCTAAACTCATGGCCTCCCGAGTGGCACACCCTGGATTTGGTAGAGCGCGACAAGACAGTGATACAAAAACAAAATGATGCTACCAAGCTACTGGCTCAGCACAAGCACATCGAGCAATTGGCTATAGAGGTAAGGGTTGGCCGTGAGGCAGCGAACACTGTCCAAAAAGCAGCAGCAGCACTATCAACAAGGGCCACCACGACAAGGGAGGAAAGAGGCCCCGACTTGACCATGGGATAGGGAACAGAGGACACAACATAAGGTGTAGACCCAAGCACAGCATCTACACAACTAAAATGGCCGCCCGTTACAGACCGAATAGGTCCATGGAAGAAGACCAAGACTTCCAAAGACACTGAACCCATTACACTTATAGAGTACGACCTATACAACATCGATGAAACAGCTCCCAAGGTCACCAAGGAAGCACTCCAAGAATTGATGATGGAGTACCACAATGTGATGGGGGCCCTCAGGGCGCAACTCTAGGAACTTCAGGTGTGGCCCCCATAGGAGGGAACAGCAGCCTCCTACGGTGTCATAGGTACATCAGCAACGAAGCAGTTGCTACATGCCAAAATGACTAACACCATCATGCTACCACAAGGAGCACTAACAAAAGAAAGCACGAAGGACAGAGCCATGGTGGGAAGGATCAAGGGAATTGGCCTAAACTTGGTTGCCCTTCCGCAGGATACATTATATCAATTACAGGACAAAGTGATAGCAGAACTCTGAGCTACGGAATGGCGCGCAGTACAAATGGTCAGGGAACAACAAATAAACATGGAGCAGCATAGTCTACAACAAGATGAAGTGTTGGTGCACAATCAACAGTAGGAGAAAATGGTAGAGGAAGCATGTCGGCATGTTCTAGAGTTAGATATCGTGATAGACCTACCAGTGGGAGTACGAATTCACAAATTGGCCAGTGGATCCCACAAGGCAAGGGAGGAAGCAACGAGGATATAGCTAGACTTCAACCTTCAGATTTTTGAACTGTAATTAATGGCACAGTCATCCACGCCCCCAGAAGTTCAAGAGCAGTGCACTGGCACTATCCAAAAAGGGCTGGAGGAGATAGGATAGGCAGTGTAGACCTGTACTACTATGTTGGAAGAATCCTTCATGGTCCTCACTTCCTTACAGGGGGACCCTAGCCTACAACGACTAGAAACAGAGGCATGGGAGCTTCAAGTGTAGTATGACAATGTGCGTGGAATGGTGGAGATAGTTGTCCTGACCCAACGGCTGGCGAAGCTACAGCGGGTGAAGGCATTGAAGGAATAGGTGGATGCCGAGCGACAGAAAGCGGTAGTACTTAAAATGCATGTCCAACCTTGGATTGATGAGGCCTTCCTCATCACTATCGATATTGAAGGAAATCTCACACAGATGAAGGTGATGCATGCATTAAGACAGGGATTTTCCCCTGACAATGAGCATTTGGCCAAAAGAGTAGAGCAGATCCAGCAGATGGCAGATCTGTCTGCTACGGACATTCACGCAGCACAGGCACAATTGGAGGGGCTCCATGCCAAGATCACCGCACCAGCAGAGTGACTCAGGACGAGCCACGATGGTTGTGTTGGGGGCCTGTTAGGCATGTGATCCCCCACATCATGTTTTTGGGGCTCAAAGCCCAAGTTTTGGTCAATTGTATTATAAGACTCCACGAAGTATGGACACGGAGCGTGAAGTCTAGGATGAGTCATAGGGTTGTTTGCCCTAAAAGATTGTAACTTAATGAAAAGTTGTGTCAACTTACCCATAGTCTGTGGAACATGGGATTGTATAAATAGAGCGAGGCTCTAAGTGTAATGATATGGAGTAACAGATAGAAATGCGAAGGCATGGTTAGAGTGTAGAGTTGGATCTTAAGTGTACTGGGTCATAGTAGTAGGAAGATGCTCTGCAGCTGAGTGCGCAAAGGCCTAGAAGAGTCCATAGTTGAGTGCATGAGCTCCTGCAGCTGAGTGCACAGGGAAGAATCGTGTTTGTACTTGGGATTGAAAGTTAATAAAAAGAAGTTTACTTTGTGCATCTGTTCTTGAATCTATATTTGATGTTATGCATTACTTTTACCCTGTTTATTTACTGCACGCAATTGATAAAATATTGTATGAATGCTTATATATGAAAATAATCTTAGTAATCAGTTAATAGAACCCAATTAAGACTTGGGTAAATAACACAAGTCACGCTGTGGCTAGAACAGTGCAAAGACAATATTGCAAGGTGCAAGGTGCCCGCTGATGCGTGTAAGTGCGAAGGTTGTACCACGTACCAATCATCTCATATTAGACATCCCTAGGGCGCAAAAACCTAGTTCCGGCATCCTCCCATACTACTTCGGATGAGACCTTAGTCCGCTCTCCACGAATTGTTGCCAAAAGGGCCAGCAGTACCAGGATTTGCTTGGCTAAATCACTTCTGAACCTGGGTTAGGCCCCACTAAGCCAACAAATCTACAAGAAATTTCTACAGAAACCACCTCTCAACTACAAAACATGGTAGAAAAATATAAATATAGACAAGTCCAATCTTTGACTTTTGATTGGAATAACATTCAATACCCAACATCCTGGGAAGACAAGTTCTCAAACTTTAGAACCAAAATGCATATTCACATTAATAAACCTCTAAATCAAATACCCTTATCTACAATTACGAGATCCCAATATTTAAAAGCACCCGAGTTATGCCCCCTTATGAACCAAATGGTTCATTCTTGTATGTACAAAAGAAATCCTACTAGTTCTACAGAGGAAACTCATAAAGGCATTTGCAACACCGGTCCTTCCTCCCAAGAAAAGCTTAACAATATCTGAGCAAGAAAATCGATAGAAACTTCCTCTCTTCCATTTCAATTGGCCATGTTATCTTTGGAAAGAGAAGGATTAAGTCAAATAAAAATCTCCATGGTGGAGAAGATTCATATGTACTAGGAATAAACCTTCAAATTGTCCCTTTCAAAGAATTTGCTAATAATTTGAAATGGAAAAGAAAATAACTTCCAGTAAGATATTTTCCACTAGGAGAGTTAGTGTGAGATGAATGTAAGCTATTAAATTTTTCAAATATGCAAGCTTCACGAACATGAAAAAATATAGATGATTTTCAAAAGGACTTATTGCAAATAAAACAAGATGCAGAACCTCAGAAGAAAGAAAAAAAATATGAAAAAAAAATTGACAGACGATCCAATGTCCTTATAGACATCACAATCTTAAGAACATCTCTACAAAAGGTTGAAGCCAGGTTAGAAAAATTTAATGAAGTAAAAAGGGCAGTATGAAGTCCAGACAGGAACCCTTATATTTCTCATAAGGATATCATCTAAGATGAGACAATGAATAGAAAAAAAAAAGAAAAATGACTCCACAACAATATTTCTAGTCCAAGATAATAGATCTAAATGGGATTTCAGGGCCACAGAAGATATCCTGACAAGAATAGAAAAATAAATGTTTGTCATGAAAAATTTACCACATCCTTTACAACCACAAGCTAAGGAAAAAAGTTTGAAGCCAACACCCATAAAAAATGAGCCAGAATTTGATATAGTAACGCCAATGACATCCTTATCTTACATAAATAATTCTCTTCTTTAGGAATTGATACAACCAATTGAATTATCTTAGCCCTGCGTCAACATCCAATCATTAATTTTGGTTTTCATACTACAGAAGGAATAAGGTTTTCCATCAAATTGTTAATTAATTAGGTAATTTCTAAAAAGGAAGAAGATGAATAAATCACCCCAAGATATATGGCTACACAATTAGCAAATGGTTTTACAGGGCTTGCAAGTAATTGGTGGCGTTGTTTTCCACAAAGGTCTAAAGGTGAAATGATGAATGATCCTAGGGAAGATGAAGTAATACTACAAGAATTGATTGCAAAATTTCATGGCCTTGAGACATATATAGATCATGACCATCATATATCTTTGTACATGTCTCAAAGTCTTCTTAATATTTATTATCATGATCAATATTTTTGTTCTATGCATAAGCTAATAATAGAATCAGTGAAAATGAATGATCCTGAATATATAAAATACTTTATCAGAAGCTTTCTAGGGGCACTTCAAAATGGAGTGGAAGAATATTTAAGGATAAATGAATTAATGTAGAATGCATGTCCATAGCAATGGTAGATCACCATATCATAATAGTAGTCCAAGGACATTGTTTGGCCAAAAGAGTGGACAAAGATTTCAAAATATTTGACAACACATTTACCTCATATTTGTGCATAAATTTACGGAATATGATCGAATGGCGATGTGATGCTTATAATTGTGGTCACCAAACTACAAAAAAAGTTTGTGACTGCAAAAGGAAGGACAAATACTATAGTTTTAAATGCATATTTCTACCTGATAGATGTGAAAGAAAGTAGAGGAAAAAGGAAAGCTATCCCAAAATAATCCTATATCTGAAGAAAATATGATCTCCCAAAATTACTTTTGTATGCTATAATTGCAAAAAACTAATCCATTAGGCTCATCAATGCCCATAGAAGAAAGTTAAACCAAAATTGAGAGCTTTATTTGCCAAATAAATTGAACTAGAATAGTGGGATTTAAACTATTGTTCTCCCACATATCATCTTAATCAGAAGATATTTTTATGGATCCATCTGAATTCTCAGAAGAAATTGATAATACTTCTGATGAATTTAGTGATTTTGAGCCACCGAATTGGGAGGGTGATAGTGATCATGAATATTTCCCAAAGTAAGAATTTAATTTTTGTATGCTCACTGCACAACACTAGAAAGATCCGAAATCAAGGTGTTGTAGCTCATTTTTTCACAATGTCTTAACTGTGAAAAAGAAACAAAATTACACATTTAAAAAAAATATAAAAAATTAATAATAATAATAATAATAATAAATAAATAATATATATATAATAATACTATATATCTATCTATCTATCTATATATATATATATATATATATATTATATATATATATATATATATATATATAATATTATATATATATATATATATATATTATATATATATATATATATATATATATATATATATATATATATATATATATATATATATATATATATAATATATATATATATATAGATAGATAGATAGATAGATATAGATATATAGATATATAATAATAATAGTGTTGAGAATTTGAAAAATAAAGGGTGGGTTACCGTTGAGATTAAGTATGATGCAACATTAATATCAAGAAATTTTGTGGGCCTTGGCGGAGTTTCAAAATTATAAGGATTAAAGGTCAGGCTACTTTGTGAGGAAAAATTATTTGTTGTTTCGGGACCTTTCGATGTCGCAACCCCGCACCAAAAACTATTTGACGGTTATGCTCCTAGGTTCCTCCATAAGGAGTCAATAGAAAATGTCTTGACCAACAATGAATGGCTAAGATTGGTTGTGGGATCACTACCATGGGGGCTCCCCCATCATGGTGGGTGCTCCCATATCCCTGCGGCAAGCAAGCATGACTCTGCAGGATAGTTCACCATGTCACCACCATGTCACCCTCTCCGTTCATCGTGTCTTTTCTACCATGTCATCCAATCCCATACATGTCACTTCAACATTAAATCTTGTTTTCCCTACCATTTTTCCATTTTATCCATAAACTCCATTCCATTTTCATTTTTCTCATTGTTATTTTTAATTCACAGTGTCAGTAGCATGTTGTAGTTGTCCCACTTGAATTCAAATTTGTTAATGCCAACCATTGTTACCTAGGTATTTATACGTCATATCCAACTATTAAACTCCTCAAAATGTCTAAGAAAATTGTTTCTCATGTTCTTCAACCCACGTTCCTCTCATGGACACCAAGAGGGATGGTTTTGACCCTATTTCCTCACAAAATTGAATGAAACTTCCTCAACGCATCCTAGTTAACAAAAAGGAATCTACTACAATTGTAAGGTTTGGTCTATTTGTTGCTATAATTCCCCAAGCTTATGTCTTCCCCGAGTTCATCTACTAGTTGGTATCTTCTCTTTATCTCTAAAATTGTTTTGTAATGAATTATTTAGGTCGAAATATATTTCAGATATTTTCTCTTTTAATCCAATAGGCACTATTTTTTCTATCTACAAACCTTTACATTCCATTTTTAGAGGAAACCTTATTGACAATATCACAAAATTTTCCTAGGAAAGATTATGCCTAGATGACCATCTTTTTAATGCCTATAGGACAACAATTCCCCTTGGAGCCCACTCAGTTTCCTCTTGAAGCTTTTCTTGAATATGTGAAAGGTGTTTTGCAAATAATTTCTAATTTCTGGGAGGGGAAAATACAACTGCCATTGACCGAGCTATTTTGAGAGCGTTCAATTTAATTCTGAAACTTGAAATTATGCTTGATATACCAAATTATTGGGAGAAATTGGTCAATTCCCAGTTGTTAGGCCTAGTTGTTACTCGATGTTTCAGATTCCCATCATTAGTAACTTGCATTTTCCTTTATGTCTATGTTGATAGTTTCATGGATTTCAGTCTCAATATAATGGATGCACATAAAAAAGGTAATTAGTAGTGAATTGAAAAAATACCTTGAGAGGTGATTCAAAATATGAAGGATTCACATATTTCACTACTTTTTTTATGTTAGTTTCCTATTCCATCATTAATAGTTTTTCTTCACCTTATATTTTTCCAAAATCCCAATCTCTAGTTTTGTAGCTTAGTAAAGATTTCAAAGTGGGTGATCGGTTCCAATTTGAATATTATGCTGAAATCATACTATATGGAGCAAAGGTTGCCCCTTATAGACTTCCTGCATTTGTGCCTATGAGATTGTTTACTTTAGAATTCATTACACAGAGCTTGAATGTTGAACAAATTCACTTTGTACTAGCAAAGAAGGGGAATTTGTTCAAATTGCAAAAATTGTTGGGCATTTTATTGTGAACAATAGACAAGAAATGGAATAAGTTGAGAAGATTCTTGAAGATATGCACTAGAAGCATGGTGAGAAATGGTCTTACAATCATCACCATATCATTTCTAAAATAAGAGTGGAGAATTCATATGCTTCCTATATACATGAACCTCGACCAGATGTGGAAAAATTGGCAAATGGTGGTAAGACAAGAGTGCAAGAAATGATGGAGATTGAAAATCCACATCCTACAGAGAAGGGTTTGAAAAGAGGCAATTAAGAAATAATTGTTTTGGACGGTGAGACAAATCAAACCTCTAAAATCCAAGGTTGTATGAGAAATAAAAGGAGCTTGAATCTCTGGCTGGAAGCTCCTTAACTACAATGGGTTTTTAGTTGCAATTGGGAGAAGTAACATGTACATTTTCCTCCCTTGTGCCTGAAGAAACATCGAAAAGCTCTATTCTTGTTATAAGACAATTATATAGTCAAATTGAGGAAATAAATAGGAAGATAAAGGAAAGTGTTGAATCATAGCTTGAAACATAATCTATTTCTAAATATCACATAAGATTGTTGTCTTCCATGGATCTTAAAATAAATCAATTGAAACTATATACATAGATATTTTTAGTTGTTATGGTTGATTAGGATGTAGGTTTTAACCCCGTACAGAAATTACCTGCATACGAATTCTAAATCACAAGAAAATAAAAAATGCGAGAGCATAACCCATAAAACACATATACACAGAGATTTCCCACTGGATCGATCTCAAAACCGAGACTACCAGCTTGATTTTTCATTATATTCCTTTCAATGTTACAATACATATTTATACATGCCGAAGCATCCAATACCATGGACCGAAAACCATCGCATCGAAAACCATGGACTGAAAACCATAGGTAGGTTCGCCCAACCTAATATAGGTCCAAAAAAAAAATTCTCGGGGCGCTGCCCCGAACCCCGTAGAGGGGGGCTACCCGCCCCCCTCAAACCCCCCGGA
>APFE031335527.1:75633-120567 GCA_000404065.3 Pinus taeda
CCCCCCCGCTGCGCAATCGGCACGGCGAAGGGGGGGCTCCTCCCCCTCTCTAACCCCCCGGTTCACTACGTAGGTTAGTTGTGGAAAGAATATAACACAACCCAACATAGGACTCTTTTGACTGAGAAGAAAACTTATAGTTAGATTACTAATTTCATAATGGCTCCCACAAGGTTTGTAAAGAGTCAGAGCTTAGATGTGATAGTATGGAGGAAATGCAGAGAGTGGGTTTCCCCTACAACAACAACAATAGAAGTTGGACCCTCTACAAATGACCCTTCACAAGAATCACAAGATACTTAATGAAGAAAGGCCACTTGTTATTTTATGAGAATTTTCCAAAAATGTATTTGTAATAATAGTATACTTTTGTTTTTAATTTATCATATATAAAGTCATTCGAAGGACCGAATACTAAAGTAGTTCAATTAGTTAGTAGTTTTGACAGTTGACAGTTCCATAACTGTCATCATTGTAATGATCACACAAAAATAAATTTTGGAGAACTAGGAAAGGTTCTGAGCTTTTGACTTCAGAAGGAAAAATAACTTTCCTTTTTAATGTTTCTCATCATCTTGGAGGTTTAATAAAGTTTTTCAAAGTGATTCCAAACAGGTCTTTGAATGTGACATGTGTTCTTATGTCTTTGTATAATCATTTAATGTTTTTATTCTATGAGAAAGAGTAATAGAGCAACCTGTTTTTAGTGATACAGTTTCACTGAATTCACATTATTTGTAAGTTGAAGTTAAATAACCTTAATATGTTCTCCTCTTTTATATATTTCCATTTCTCTATCTTCCATATTTATACTAAAGTTTAAAGAAAGAGATTCTTCTGCAAGTAGCCTATTTTTCAAAACTTTTGAACATCCTTTTTACCTCTTTACTACAACTTAAATTGCATTCATTGTTAGAGACACTACTTTGAAAGGTATCTTCATTCCAAGAAGATTTCATAATTCTTACTTGTAAAAAATAGTTCTCGAGTTTCAAAATGGGACAACAAATCAAGTTTATTTTCATTTTGAATAAATGTCTTAAGCATTGAATTCTACTTAGCCAGGGTTTGTCTCTTAAGGTACAACATTTTTTGGCATTGTTGTCAGGGAACATATAACAAATTCATTTTTCCCTGGTTTCTCTTTCATACATCATTTCTTCATTTAGTGGGCAAAGAAAGTGTGTAGGCTGAGTTTTCTCACCAAGAATAGTATTCTTGGTTCCTAGAATGCATCACACAAGGTTAGATACCTCACAACAAAAAGCTCATGTTCTTTCTAATCCAGAAAAATTAGTTTCTTGAAGAGTTTGGAGGGAAAAGGCTCTAGTAACTCCAAGTTATACTCTATCACCTCCTGGTACTAGTTATGTCTCACAACACCGTAAGGTTTATCATTGAGAATAAGTTGTAAGAAACTTGGATTTTTCTCAATAAAATTTGTTCCCTTCTCAAAGCATCTTTCAAGAACCCACTCTTGAAGAAAACTCATTTGAGTATGTCTTTTTGTCCTTCCCTGAAGTTGAAGAAATTAAAAAAATTGATTTATCAGTCTCATATCAAACTATCCTTTCTATTTCTCATCAAATTCCTATATTTGTAATTCCCCCCATCCTTTTGTATTTCAGGTAGGAAACTCTTATGTTCCCTCTCAAAATCAATATATGGCGATTACGAGGTTTCATTTAAATAGATATGATCCATTGAATCTTCCCCAGCCTATGAATGCCACGCCACAAGTATATTTGAATTTATTACCAGGATTTACAAGAGAATATGAAGTAACAACAAAAACCAATTTTGAAACCTTTTGTGCTTTTACAGAAAGATTTAATGTTGAAAACTTGGATGTGGTAGTGGGACTTTTTTTATAGTCATTGGATGGAGAAGCAAGTAAATGGTTTAAAACCCTACCTGCTAATTTAATTAACACATGGGGAAGAATTGGAAAATACATATATAGATAGATGGGGAGAAAAGAAAGATCATGTTTATTTCTTCACTGAATTTAATGCAATTAAGAAGAAACTAGATGAAGAGGAGGTTGAATTTATCAAGAGATTCAATAATCTATATAATTCTCTTCCCGCAAAGATAAAACCACCACCTTCTAGTGAAAATGTGGTGTTTGCAGGAGAATTTTAAGTTGATTTTGGCTTTACTTTAACGGAAAGATTATCCCCTACTCTGGATCAAATCTACTCGTGCATTGAAGATTGAAGCCAACTTATCTGTTGCATGAAAATTAAACAAAAAGACCAAGATTATGATAAGATGAAAGGAAAGGAGGAAGCCAAACCTGCTAATCATCCAAAGGATTCTCATGAGTAAAAGTTGGATGAAATGACCAAAGTTATCACAAATCTGTCTAATAAGTTAGTAAAATTGGAGTTTGAAAGTAAAATTCCTCCTACGAAGATTCAAGAAGCACATAATAGAAATTTGAATCATCAGTTTAGGAGACATCCACTGTATATTATCTAGAGGGATGAGAAGCATCAAGATTAGGTTCAACCACCCTTGTACATTTAAGATGAACCAGTAGGAAATAATGACTAATGAGGATTCATGTTGAGAATCTCAAATCACCTTGGATGATGAAGAGATTGATGAATACTTCAAAATATTCACAGATTTTATGTAGGTACAATTACACAAAAAAATATGATTTGAGGTCAGGGAAAAGGTAAAGAACTCAAGATCATGTGGAGGACCAATCAAACCAAACAACTCACCAGCCAACACCAAACATCAGGGGAATTTTGAGGTCTAAAATGGGCCTCATAAGGAAATAATGAAATAAGATTAGATTACATCATAAAATGTATGGAGTAAAAAAGTAATTTTTGAGCGGAAACACTCATTGGGTGCAGAATTTGATTCCTTATCCAATGAATACCCATGTTACTTATTTTTTATGGACCCTACTACACAAAAAATGAAAAATACATGAAAAACATTATTGCAATCACATTATTTCATGTATTTCTCATTTTCCGTGTAGCAGGGTCCATCAAAAGTATGAAACATGGGTAATCCTTGGATTAGGAATTAAATTTTTCATCCAACGAGTACTCTCACTCTAATTTTGAGTAAAAATTTAGGGAGATAAGTTGAAAATATGAGTTGAAAAAGTAGTTTTATTATTTTTTATTATTTTTACTTTTTTACTCCCAAAATGGTGAATCATCCCCCATGGTTGACATCATCATCTTGAATCCTATTGGTTCTTATAAAGTTTATCTTGGTTGTACATTTTTCTTAGGAGGTCCATTTTAGACCTCAAAATTCCCCTAATGACAATACGAGAAAGGAAGGCAACCGTTAAAAATAGTCCCAATTCACCAAGGGGAGAGTTCAAGAAGTCATCCAGACATAGGGATGCTGCAAAACCAGTCCTAGCAACTTGTTATCAGTCAAGAAAATGTGCCAAAATAGAATCCAGTGGAGGAAGAACAATCAAAAGTTGTAAAGGAGATTCATTCTTTCAATTTACAGAAAGAATTGGAGAAAATTAAAATTCCTATTCCATTAACTGAATTAGTGAAGAAATCTTATTACAAAAAAAAAAATCTCGTTTTTTATTAATTTACCTCAGAATAATCATGCAGTTGATATAGTTAATCTAAAAGAAGAAGGGACAGTGGTGATGTTTGGCCCTCATATTGAGGAACAAGATTCTTCCACTCCTCTTTTTTATATTTCTCTTATAATGCATACTTTTATCTTCATAATTGTATGTTGGATTTAGTTGCTTCTCGTAATTTAATGCCTCTCTCATTTATTTAGAGCTTAATCTTCATATTACAAAACCTTACAAGGATTCGTATTCCTCTGATTAAAAAAAGGTTAAGTGTGTGGGACTTATTAAATATCTTGTACTGTCATTGGATGAAATTCCATCCAGAAGCATTGTAATGGATTTTTTGTTACAAATCTTCCACCCCAATTCGAAATGCTACTTTCTAGGTCCTGGGGAGCCAAGCTGGGAGGAATGCTAAAACTAGATTTCACTTATGCAATCATTCCAGTCTTTTGTGGAGAAGAAAGGAAATTGTATCGGGAGCCCAGATTTATAAAGACAATTACCAAGGAGGGTTCAATTAATTCTCTTGTTTACAGTTAGGAGAAAGATTATTTTTCTTGTTTTATGTTGCAATAATATCAACAAATTGCTGAAGATACAAAAGTGCAAGTTCCTTAAGCAATTCAAAGAAAGGAAGCAGTAGTAAGTGGAGTTTGGAAGTTATATTTTGATGGAGGATACTCAAAGGAAGGGAATGATGCTGGAGTTCTTCTTCCTTCCCATAAACATCAGATTATTCCCTTTTCTTACAAATTAGAATTTGACTCCATGAATATTATAATTGAATATGAGGCTCTAGTTCTTGGTTTAAAAGCTTTTAAAAGTATGGGAATACAATGTATTCTTGTTTTTAGGGACTACGAATAAATTGTAAAATAGATAAATAATTAATGCCAAACTAAACATACGAGGCTTAGATCCTATAAAAATTAAGTTTTGGATTTAGTAGACAATTTATTTTCTACTTTTAATATTCAGTTCCTACCTAGGCAAGGAAACAAATTAGGTGATTCACTCGAAGTGGAAGCTCACACATTTAAGCCCCCTTTAAATCCCAAATTGAGATATGAAGTTGAAATTAGAAGCAGACCTTCAATTCTAGATAACATAAAATACTAGCATGTTTGGACAATGAAGAATAGATTAAAATATTCGTCGAAATTGTAGGGGAATTTTGAAATTTAGAGATTGATCAAGAAGATGGAATTGAAGATCTCCAGGAAGAAGAAATTAATAAATAATTGCCATGGAAAGACACCGTTGGAGGTTAAAATATTGTGAAATTGAAAAATAATGGGATCCCTAGAGGCTTGGTACCTCAGGAAAGGTTGTTCAATGCAAATTATGTTATTGTAAATGTAAACAAACCAAACTAGGAGGATGATATTGAAGATTGCAACCTTGGGACAGAGAAGCAACCAAAATTCATGAAGCCGGAAAAGGGTATTCCAAAAGATTACAAACAAAGGTATGTAGATCTTTTTAAAATATATATTGATGTGTTTTCATGGTCTTATGAAGACCTCAAAACTTATGATACCAACATCATTCAGCATAAGAGTCCATTGAAGCCAGGAGTTAATCCATATAAACAGAAACTAAGACAAATTAATCCTCTACTTTTTCCATAAATAGAAAAGGAAGTCAAGAAATTATTACAAGAAAATATAATTGATCCTCTCAAATATTCAGATTGGGTGGCTAATTTAGTGCCGATGAGGAAGAAAAATGGATAAATTTAGTTATGTATAGACTTTTGAAATTTGAATAGAACATTACTAAAAGATAATTATCCCCTTCCAAAGGTGCATCACATTCTGCGGAGAGTAACAGGGTCTTGCATATTATCTATGATTGATGGCTTTTGAGGTTATAATCAGATTTCATTGTATCTAGAAGATCAAAATAAAACATCTTTCACAACCCCATGGGGAACCTTCATGTATTCTAAAATTCCATTCGGATTGATCAATGTTGGTGCTACTTTTCATAGGGTTGCAGATATAGCCTTTGCAAGAGAAAAATTGAAATTCATGGCCATTTATTTATATGATATTATAGTATTTTCGAGATCCGATGAAGAGCATGTATAACACCTTCAACAAACTTTTGAGAAATGTAGAAAATATGGCTTATCATTAAATCCCAAAAAATCTAATTTTTCTTTGAAAGAAGGAAAATTGCTTGGGCATATTGTATCATAGGAGGGAGTAAAAATTGATCCTAAACCAGTGGAAGAAATTAAGAATATAAGTCTTCCTAGAAGTAAAAAGGAAATTCAGGTTTTTCTTGGAAAAATCAATTTCCTAACAAGATTCATCCATAATTATGTAGGTATTGTGAAGGAGATCACTCATATGTTGAAAACGAACGCAAAAGTCAATTGAAACCAATTGGTAGAGAATATTTTCTAAGAATCAAAAAATATTTTGGAGAATTTTCAGTACTGGTGAGTCGTGATTATAGAAAACCCTTTCAAATATTTTCATTTTCTTCTCCTTTCACCGTTGCAGCAGTACTTTTGCAAAGAAATCAAGATAGTACAGAACAACCGGTAGAATTTTTTAGAGGGGTATTAAGGGATGCTGAATTGAAGTATAACATTTTAGAAAAATAGGCTTATGCTCTAGTTAAAGCTTTGAAATATTTTAGAATATATGTCCTACAATCTAAAATCACTACATATGTTCCTAGGTCTGCTGTCAAAGATGTACTGACTCTAAATGATAGTGATGGAAAAAGGGAAAATGGGTAGCAAAGATTCAAGAGTATGATATGGACATTAAACAAACAAAATTGGTAAAGGGGCAAGGATTGGGAGAAGATCCTAACAGAGGAAAATTTTCAAGCTATGGGGATTAATTTTCTAGCTGAGTTTTTTGAATAAAAAACAACAGAAGGAGAAGGTAAGAAGAAAGAACCTAAAAATAAAATTCAATATAGGTACCTATGCTTTGAATGGTATAAGGATATTGTCCATTATTTATCTTTTCTTAGCTGCCCAACTTCCTTAGACAGAACAAAGTATAAATCCCTCATATTAAAATCCCAAACTTATGTAATCTCGAAGGGTTGATTGTGTTCAAAAGATTATGTTGGTGTTTGTTGCTCTGTTTGACAGAAGGAGAAACCATTGAAGTTTTTAATGAATATCACTGATGTATTTATGGTGGCCATTATAATTGGAAAGTAACAACACATAAAATTTTGAAAGCTTATTTTCACTAGCCTTCTTTGTTTTTACATGTTTACAGACTAGTAGGAAGTTGTGAAAAGTGCCAATATTTTACTGAGAAGAAGAAATTGGCACCCTTACCATTGATTCTTGTGTTTGTTGAGGAACATTTCAGACAACATGGTTTATATTTTATAGGAGAAATAAATCCACCTACCAGTGGACAACATAAATGGATCCTAATAGGTACTTATTATTTTACTAAATGGTTAAAAGCTATTCCAACTAAAATGGAAACTAGTTCAGTTGTAAATATGTTTCTAGAAGAAAACATTTTCACAAAATTTGGTTGCCCAAAGAATTTACTAATAGATAATGCTCAAGTGCTTAGGTCTACAAAGTTGATTAAGTTTTTCCAGAAATATAATGTGATACTCTCACATTCTACCACCAATTATCCTCAAGGAAATGGGATGGCAGAATCTTGAAATAAAACTTTGGTAAGCATACTCAAGAAAACAATTGTAGAAAATAAGAAAAACTAGGATTCTCAGTTGAAGTTTTCCTTATGGGAAAATAGGGTGACTATAAAGAGATATACTGGTAAGTCACCTTTTGAATTGGTGTATGGACCAGAAGCCCGGTTTCCAAGTCAATTAGAAAATCCAGTAATTGCACTTATTCAAGATTCTTAGGAGGAACCCAATGCACTAACAAGGAGGATGAACCATCTAGTCGAGTTGAATGAAAATAAAGAAAAGGTAATGGAAAATCTAATCAGCTATCAAGAGAAAATGTAACAAATTTTATACAGGAAAGTCAGGAATATTTTTTTCATCCCTAATATCTAGTTTTAAGATGGGATTTAAAGACAAAGGATAAGGGAAAGCATGGAAAATTTGATCCTCTATGGTTTGGGCCATTCGGAAGAGCAAAAATTAGAACTAATAATACTTTCATTTTAGAGAACTGGGATGGGGAACTACTGTAGTTTCCTGTCAATGGACAGTACTTGAATCATTATTACTGGTATTAAATATTTTTATTTTATCATTGTAAATATTGGCTTGTTCATTGTAAATATCTAGTGAGTTGCTCATTGTAATGTTCCAAGCTATGATATGACTCCATGCCCGAACTGAAGGAATTAATCTATGGTTCTTAGTTCTTTTTTTTTAAAGCACTATTCATAGGTGGAGTCATAGGTGGTAGCTCGTTTTTTCACTATGTCTTAATTGTGAAAAAGAAACAAAATTATACATTTCAGAAAGAAAAATAAATAAATAAATAATAAAACATAAAAATAAAAATAAATAAATAAAACATCTTGAGATTTTCAAAAATAAAGGGTGGGTTAGCATTGAGATTAATTATGATGCAACATTAATATCAAACATTCGGGTGGGCCCTGGCAGAGTTTCAAAATTCAAAGGATTAAAGGTCGATCTAGTTGGTCAGGCAGACTTATTTTCTGTGTCAGGATCTTCTGATGGCACAAACCTGACACCACAAATGGTTCGATGGTTATGTCCCCAGCTGCCTCCATAAAGATAGTAAATGGGTTAACCAACATCAAACGACTCGATCACTACCAGTAGGCCTCCCCCATCATGGTGGGTGCTCCAGTAAACCTGCGGCAAGCTAGCTTGACTTTGCAGGATAGTTCTCCATGTCACCACCATGTCACCCTGTCCATTCATCATGTCATTTTTTCCATGTCATCCCATCTTATACACGTCACTTTAGCACTAAATCTCGTTTTCCCTCTCATTTTTTGGTTTTCTTCATAAACTCCATTTCGTTTTCATTTTTCTCATTATTATTTTGAATTCATAGTGTTTGTAGCACATTGTAGTCACTTTCACTCTTGAATTCCAATTCGTTAACACCAACCATTATTATCTATGTATTTAAATATCATATCCAACTATTAAAATCCTCAAAATGTCTAAGAAAATTGTTATGTCTTGTTCTTTGACCCACATTCCTCTCGCATTGAAAGGGATGTTTTTTATCCTATTTTCTGACTAAATTTAATAGAACTTTGTGAGCACATTCCAGTTAACCAAAAGGAGTCTCCTATGTATGTTGCAGTTGTAAGGTCTAGTCCATTGTTGCTATAATTCCCCAAACTTATGTCTTCCCTGAGTTCATCTACTGGTTGGTATCTGCTCTTTATCCTCATAAGTTTTTTGTAATGAATACTTTAGGTGAAAATATCTTTTAGATATCTACTCTTTTAATCGAACAGAAGCTACCTTTTTGACTTTCAAACCTTTACACTCCATTTTTTAGAGGAAACCTTGTTGACAACCTTTCAAAATTTGTGTGGGAAATATTATGCCCATATGACCTTCTTTTTAATGTCAAAAAGACAATAATTTCCCTTGGATCCCACTCAATTTCATCTTGAAACTTTTTTTGAATACATGAGATGAGTTTTGCAAATAATTGGTAAAGTTCTAGGAAGGGAAAATACAACTCCCATTGACTGAGTTGTTTTGGGAATGTTCAATTTATTTCTGCAACCTCAAAATTATTCTTGATATACAAGCTTATTGGGATAAATAGGTTAATTCCAAATTGTTATACCTAGTTCTTACTCGATGTTTCAGATTACCATCATTAGTAACTTATCTTTTCCTTTATGTGCATGTTGAGAGTTGCATGCATTTGGGTTTGAATATAATGGATGTACATAAAAAAAGGTAATCAGTAGTGAATTGGATAGATATCCTAAGAATTCATTTCAATTATGAAGGATTCACATACTTCACTACTTATTTTATGTTAGTTTCCTATTACATCATAAACAGTTCTAATTCACCTTGTATTTTGTCAAAATCCCAATCTCTTTTGCAGCTTAGTAAATATGTCAGAGTGGGGGATGGCTCCAATTTGAAGATTTTTCTAAAACCAGACAGTATGGAGCAGAGGTTTCCCCTTATAGACTTCCTAAATTTGTACCTATGAGATTATTTTCTTTAGAATTCATCACACAGAGCTTTAATGCTGATCACATTCACTTTGTACTAGCAATGAAGGGGTATTTGAATTGTAAAAAATTGTTGGGCCTTTTATTTTGAATAATAGACAAGCCATGGAAGAAGTGGAGAAGATTCTTGAAGATATCCAGTTGCATCATGGTGAGAAATGGTATTATCATCCTCACCATATCATTTTTAAAATATGAGTGGAGAATTCATATGCTCCTTATATACATGAACCTCAACCAGATGTGGAAAATTTGGAAAATAGTGGTATGATAGGAGCACAACAAAAGGATGGAGATTGAAACTCCACATCCTACATAAAAGGGTTTGAAGAGATTCAGTGAAGAAATAATTGATTTTGAGGGTGAGACAAATCAAATCTCTATAAATAAAAGGTTGTTGGAAAAAGAAAAGGAACCTGAGTCTCTAGTTGGAGGCTCCTTAGCTAAAATGGGTTTTCAGTTGCAATTGCGATAAGTAAATTGTACACCTTCCTCCTTTGTGCTTGAAGAAACTTCTCAAACATTGTTTCATGTTATAAAATAATTATATAGTCAAATTGAGGAAATAAATAGGAATATAAAAGAGAGTGTTGAATCTTATATTGAAACAAATTCTATTTCTAAATATCACACTAGATTATTGTATGCCATCAGTCTTGAAACAAATCAATTGAAACTATCTTCACAGAAATTTTTAGTTGTTATGTGGCAGGCCAGGAGCTAACCGCTCAAATGAAATTATATTATTCATTCAGGTTATTCATTATTATATATAAGAGTTAGAGACTATCAGTTCATCTCCTGATGACTCTCCATTTCATTTATTATTTATTTTCACTAATTAGTGTTGTCACCCAATACCCAATGATTAGGTTTCCACATGCCCCCCCCCCCCCCTTAATTTGAAGGATGTTGGGGAGCCCAAGCATTGTGTGAAGCTTTTCAAGCTTTCTCTTCCAAGTGCTTTGGTGAAGATGTATGCAATCTGCTCATTAGTGGAACAACGGTGAAGATGGATTGTTTTGGCCTCAACATGATGTCAAATCAGATGATATTTTGTATTGGTGTGCTTAGTTTGATCATGGAACATTGGGTCCTTGGCCAACTTAATTGCTGAGGTGTTGTCAATCATGAGTGGAGTCACTTGTACTTGTTTTACCTGCAAATCTTCCAAAATTTTCCTAAGCCACACAATTTCTTTTGTTTCCTCAACTGCTGCCACATATTCTGCCTCTATTGTGGAATATGCTGGGACTAATTGTTTGCTTGATCTCTAGGAGGCAACTCCTGATCCAAGACTCATAGCATAACCCAAAGTAGATACCCTAGTTTCTTTGTCTCCATTAAAGTCTGAATCAAAGTATCTAATCAAGCTGAAGTCACCCACCTGTTTATACTTGATTCCAAAGTCTTGAGTTCTCTTCAAGTACTTTAGAACTCTTTTTGTAGTAGACTAATATCCCTCACAAGGCTTTTGCATAAACCTAGAGAGGATTCCAACAACAAATGAAATGTCTACTATGGTAGTAGTTAGGTAGTTGAGACTTCCTACAAGTTGTCTATACTTTGTTGCATCCTTAAATTATTTTCCTCCAATTGATGTGAGATTTAAGTTTTGTTTCATTGAAGTAGTCAGTGGATTGCATTGAGTCATGAAAAACCTGTTCAATAGATCTCCAATGTACTTCTTTTGGGAAAGGAATATGGACTCCGGATGTTGAGTTACTTCAATACTAAGATAGTAATGAACATAGCCCAAATCAGTGATTTCAAAACCTTTCCTCAATTACTTCTTTATGGATGCAATGTAGCTCTCATTGTTTCCTGTCATCAAAATATCATATACATCTACCACAAGATATACAATTGTTTTCGCAACCTTCTTGACAAACGAAATTGCATAATCAAAATCATAATGTTTGAAATTGAGTTTCAGAAGATGCCTAGTTAGTTTTTCATACCAGGCTCGCGATGCTTGTTTGAGGACATACAAGGATTTCACAAGTTTTTATACTTTACGTTCATGTCCATTTACAGTAAATCCTTTAGGCTAGGACATAAAAACATTCTCTTTTAGATCTCCATTTTTTTACATCCATTTGATGGAATTTCCAACCATTCTAAGATGCTAGGGAAAAGAGTGTGGGGATGGTAGACCATTTTTCTGTGGGGGCAAAAGTCTCTTCATAATCAACCCTTTCCTTCTGTGCAAAAACCTTTTACAACAAGCCTAGCTTTGTGCTTGTCAAGTGAGCCATCAACTTTATACTTGTCCTTGTAGACCCACTTGCAGGCAATTAGATTGGTTCCCAATGGAGGATCCACCAGCTTCCAAGCACCATTCTTTATTAAGGAAACATACTCCTTTTGCATTGTTGCTTTCCATTCATCACAAGAAGTAGCTTCTTTGAAGGAAGTTCGTTCAAAATCTGTATACAAATTCAATTCACAATCATAAGAAACATCCATATCAACAGGGGAATCAGAGTCATCTACATCACCTCCATTTTTCTAGGTTTAATCTCTAGTTTCTTTATTTCCAACCTCATCAGGATGAACACTTTCAAGTGTCTTTATAAACCTCTTTGGGGGACCTTTCTGAGATGGTCTAGTCTACTTTGTTGATTTAGTTGGGACTGAATCAATATTGAGTCTCCTAATTCTATCAATCACATCACTCAAAGTATCATCCGTTGTTGGAGTTTCATGCGGGGGAGAGAGTTCTTTAGAAGAAGATTCCATAGGTTGATCTAGTATAAAGGAATGCCCCCTTCAAGATGTGGAATCCAATTACCAAATTCTTGAAATGATTTTGCATTTTTGAATCTATCCAAGTGATCAAGTTGCCGCTCAACAACATTGTTAGTTTTGGAGGATTCAAGAAATATTACATCTCTAGATACAATAAACTTTTTATTGACTTCATCATAGAGATAGTATTCTTTGGAGGTGTTTGAATACCCCAAGAAGATACACTTACGACTTCTTGTACCAAGTTTATTTCTCTGTACCTTTGGTATGAAGACATAACATGTGGAACCAAAGACCTTGAGATGCTTTACCAAAGGAATGTGCCCATACCACATTTCATAAGGAGTCTTGTTTCTAATAGCATTATATGGACATCTATTCTTTACATATACAACACATAGAACTGCATCAGTCCAAAACAACAATTTTACATTTTTGAAAAACATCATGGAATGCACCATATTTAATATTGTCCTATTCATTCTTTTAGCTACTCCATTCTGTTGGGGATTATAAGGCACAATTGTTTGATGTTTGATCCCATGTTGGCAAAGATAGTTTTCAAATTCATTTGAAGTGTATTCTTTTCCATTATTAGTGCAAATAGAGCCAATATAAGGTTGTGCATCATTTTTAATCCATGTATGAAAGTTCTTGAATGTTTGAAAAACATCAGATTTGTTCTTCAATAAATAAACCCAACAAATTCTGGTGTAGTGATCAGTAAATGTCATCATATATTTATTTTCATTTGTAGAAGGAACAGGCATTGGACCACATAAATTTGAATGAATGAGTTCAAGTTTTCTATGTGCTCTGGAATGTGAATCATGAAAATAATATTTGTTATTCGTTGGTAGAATGCAGGCATCACATTGCTTAAGTTTCCTAGTTATTGTAGGAAAACTAGTAACACCATTTTTCTTCAACAAGTGGAGGCTATCATAATTCAAGTTTCCAAATCTAGCATGCCATAATAAACTTGATGGATATGTACCTTATTCATAATGAGAATTATATGAGACATTTTGTGCATGAGTAGAGGTACCTTGTAGCTTGAGAAGCCTTTCTTCTATCCCTGTCATGACAATTGAGTGGTCTGATGGTTTTCTCATCTCAAGCCTAACATCAAACATATGAATGGAGTGTCCTTGCTGGCGGATGTGGACCAAGGAAAACAAGTTTCTCCTCAGTTGTGGGATATATAAAACATGATGCAGAAGAAAGTCTGGAAGACCAGGCAATGTAAGCCTGATTGTACCAAGCCTTGATGGCTTGAGTTTTGATTTGTCTGCAAAGTATACTGCTCCATCAACATTGTTAGTAAATTCTTTAAAAAAAATTCTTCTAAAATTCATGTGGTAAGTTGCTCCTGAATCAAGCAACCAATCATTTTTCCAAGAAGCAAGTGATGCATTTAATAAGTCTTCATTTACTCCAATATTATAGTGTGCCACAACATAGTGAGTGGATTTAGGTGCTTTACCTTTCTCTTTATCATTAGTTTTACCTTTGGGTTGGTTTCTTTCCTACTCAATTCTGACCCAAGCAAACTTGCATGTGGATGCATCATGTGATCCATCTCTTTTGCAACGTATGTAATGAAAATCTCACTTTTCTCCTTTAGAGTGTCTACCCCCTTGCCTCTGAAATTTCTTCCTCTTCCTCTTCGACCACTTATTCCTCTAGAAGAATCTTGAGGAATATTCTTCTCTCTATGTGCAAGACACACAGCCTCTTCAGAAGGCTGAGGAGTTGTCTTCTTTCCAAAAGCTTTCTCTCTTTCAGCAAATTTTTCACAAGGGAGTCAAAGGTAATATCTTTGAGGTTTCCATTTGCTTGAAATGACTCAAGGTAATTTAAGTGGGATAAAGTGCCTTGAGAAAAGATATTAGAGGAATGTCCAGTTCAACATTAGTGACTTTGATATCATGCATAATAGATTTTGCTTCTGATGCAAGAACAAGAGGATCATCATTTTGTAATTCATGGGTGAACAATTTAATCATAAGTTGAAAACTTCAACTACAGAGTGTGATTCATAAAGTTCCTTCAGTTTTTGTAAGACTTAAAAAGCATTTTAAAATGGTTGAATATGGCAACTCACATCCTCATTTACTGATGTTGTAACCAATACATAAGCCTTGTTGATCTTATTTTCCCAAATGACAAATTCCTTGTCGGAGGTAGGTTGTTTTGGCTCTTTATCTCTATTTCCAACACACACTACTTTCACAGCTCATTAAAATTGAGAGTGTGTTTGATTTTCTCAGACCTCTCCGGATAATTTTCCTTCCCATTGAGGACCACTCCCACAATAGATATTAATGAGTGCATTTTGTTTTTAAATATACTTCTGTTGCCAATACACTGTAAGAAATTGCACTTCTACCTGTGAAAAAAAACTATAATTTTAATGTATATAATAGAGGTATCGACATGCTCACAAAACCCAACAGGTCAGTACATATGTAAGGCTTCCACTTCAGAAGGTCCAATTTAGAGATTGTCCACAAAAAAAATTGAACCTCAATGTCTAACTAACAACAAAGCACACATTTCGAACATGTATCTCATCAATCTGAGAGTCACAGTCTAAAACCCCTTGTCAAAGCAAGCACCCATGATTTTTTTTTAGTTTCTACTCATGAAAAATATATATAGCTCAAGCTATACGAGATAAGTGCACAAAATTCAATGATAATTGCTAAGATGTGAATGTTCTATCTGGTGGACCTTCGGGGAAATTGTTTCTGGGCAGAAGAGACATGGATATTGCTAGCCTTGAGGATTCAAATGAGATAATGCCCAGTCCTTGAGGCAGCGATACAACTCTTATCCAACTATTCAAACGCTTCAGCTGGGCCTATCCCGCTCTGGTTATAAAGCTTAATGGAAGAGCGCATATGGGACAATGTATACAACTTTGTGTGAACAACGTAATGGAGGAGCATATATAACTGTGTGAGTAGCGTAATGGAGGATAATGAAGCTGCAGGGTATGGTGTGTTTAGGCCATAAGGGCATATAACAAATATCAAAAATATAATATTACATGGAGATGCCAACAATTACAAAATGATGCAAATGCATAGTCTAAAAAAGATTGACATACCATTCATCGCACCCTTGTTTAACACTCTGAAACCAAGAGAGTAGTGAAACCAACAGAGGTATATTGGTAGGCAGCATGCATGCAAGTGTGGGAATGATACCTCAACTGCGCTTGTGGAGCAGTTGCCTCACAGAACAACCAAATGTCTGCAACACTTGCCAAAGAGGGGAAAATCTACAGAACGGTTATCAAATTCTTGATAGAGGTACACCTGTGGAGTGGTTGCAAGAGGTTAGTTCTGAAAAATAGGCAAAACTTAGGCATAATAGGCAGAATAGGCATAAGGGAGTTACAAAGTAGAGAGGGAAGCCAAAAATGGCACTGCCTTTGATACCATGTTAGGCCAGGAGGTAACTCCTCAAATGAAATTATATTATTCATTCAGACTGTTCATTATTATATACAAGAGGGGGAGACTGTTCAGGTCATCTCCCGATGACTCTCCATTTCCTTTATTATTTATTTTCACTAATTACAGTTGTTCACCCAATCCCTATGATTAGGTGTCAACATTATGGATGATTAGGACTCTTTCTATTAATAAGCCAAATTATAGTTGAATTACTAAGCTCAAAATGGCTAACACAAGGTTTGTAAATAGTTATAGCTCAGATGTGACAGTATGGAAGAAATGCAGAGAGTGCATGTCCCCTACAGTAGTAACAACAAAAGTTGGACCGTCTAAAAATGACCCTCCAGAAGAATCAAAAGTTACTCAACAAATAAAGGGCACCTATTATTTTATGAGAATTTTCCAAAAATGTATTAGTAATAATAGTACAATTGTTTTGTTAATATATCATAGATAAAGTCCTTCGAAGGACCGAATAGACTAAATTAGTTCAAGTAGTTAGTAGTTTTGACAGTTAACAAGTCCATAACTGTCATCACTATAATGATCATACAAAAAGAAATTTTGGAGAACCATGAAAGGTTCCGAGATTTTGACTTCACAAGGAAAAATGCTTCTCATCTTCTTGGAGGTTTAATAAAGTTTTTCAAAGTGATTACAAATAGATATTTGAATGTGAAATGAGTTCTTATCCGTTTGTGTAATCAGTTAATGTTTTTCTTCTATGGGAAAGAGTAATGAAGGAATTGGTTTTTAATGATATAGTCTCACTGAATTCAAAGCATCTATAAGTTGAAGTTAAGTAACCTTAATATGCACTTCTCTTTTCTCTATTTCCATTTCTCTGTCTTCCATATTCCTGCTAGAGATTAAAGAAAGATATTTTGCTATAATACAACTTAAATTGCATTCATTGTCGAAGAGGACACTTCGAAAGGTGTCTTCATTCCAAAAATATTTCATAATTATTACTTATAAAAAATACTTCTAAAGTTTCAGAATCGGAAAACAAATTAAGTTTTTTATCATTTCGAATAAATGTCTTAGGCACTGAATTCTACTCAGCTTGGGGTTTTCTCCTAAGGTACAACACGAGGATCAAAGATATTGATCAAAAGGTGAAAGAAATCCATACATGAAAATATGTAGAGAAAGAAAATGTGTGCATAGAAAAAGATGAATTATAAAGGAAAATAACATCTCCCTATCCTCCTCAAAATAAAAAGAAGTCCCACAAAGGAGCTAGTGGTAAATATGTTGTTATAGATCTATATGACCAGAACACAAGATATGAAGATAGACAAAGCTTCAGAAAAGATAGAAAAAAATTTCTAAAGTTGTAAATCAAAGAACAACAGAGCATTCTAAAAAAGGAAGCAGAAGTTATCAAAGAATTGAAGCAGGAACTCGAAGAAATAAAATTTGAAAGAAACAAGTCTTCAGATGATGAATTATCAAGGATATTTGAATATTCTCTGCACATATCATCAGGTTATAGAAAGAAACCTTTAGGGAAGGAGAAAATGGAGGTATCAGATGAATAAAAATATTCTGAAAAGAATAATGATTCAAAACCAGACCATCCAATAAAAAACCATCATCTATAGCGTACTTTATTATCCTTTGGAGGATGTAATTTACACATCAAATTATCATTCTACGCACCAGAAATAAATCCCTACGAGATTGATTACTTAGTAGATTTTGGGTATCCGCTAAACCTATTGAGGAGAAATGTAATCCCATAATACTATTCAAAAAATACCACCATCATAGGAAGGCAAGTGCATGGAGCAAGTCTAAAAACACAAGGAAAAACAGAAGACTTCCCATTAAAGGTAAGGAACCATCAGTTTAAGCTTTCCCTTCATTGTGTAAATCAAATGGCTAATGATTGTATTCTAGGATCAAAATTTATTGAATTATTAGATCTAATTAATATAAAAAAGGAAAGAATATTTGAATTTCATATTGATGGGATCTGTGAAATCTCCTTTGATTTTAGAAGGAGGGAGTCCCTGCAAGGAAAATGAACACTCTATGGAAATAGAAAGTTGGGTTACATCAAAAAACCTGAATAAAGTGGAAAGGTGAATATTTTATGCCTAGACTCATGTAGAAATTTTAAACCCAATTACTAAAAAGATTATAAGAAATTGTGCTTCAGAAACCCCTAACACTTTCTAGCATAGGGAACTATACTTTGTGTCTCTCCCTTACAACCCCCCGGTTAACGTTTAACAACAAAGGGCTTCAATAACATTAATGAGCCCATAAGAAATTAAGGCCTACTAGGAAGAGCTAAATGACTTGCTGAAAAAGGGTCTCATAGAACCTTCTAAGATTGCAACGACATGCAAAGGATTCTACATCATCAAGCACTCTAAGAAGAAGAGAGGAAATTCAAGGTTGGTAGTAAACTAAAAACCTCCGAACAAAGCTATACAAGGTATCAGGTATCATATTCCTAACACAAACTATTTTGTACAAAATATAAAAGGAAATGAAATCTTTAGTAAATTTGATTTGAAGTCTAGCTTTTACCAAATTTGTATAATTCCATAAGACATACATAAGGTTGCATTTGTAGTCCTGTATGGACCCTACCAATGGAAAGTTATGTCCTTTGGATTAAATAATTCACCTTATGAATTTCATAAAATAATGGAAAATATCTTCAAGGAATATTCTTGGATTATTCTTTACATTGATGATTTGTTAATTTGCTCTAGTAATTTGCAAGAACATCTAAAACACTTACATTTGTTTCATGATATAGTATTCAAACATGGGTTATTTTTGAAAAAATAAGAAGATGGAGATAGGAAAAACAAAGGTCGATTTGCTTTGTCTCAAAATCGCCAAAGGGAATATCATTCTACAAGACCACATCCTAAAAGGTTTCAACCTTTTTCTAGATGTTCTATAAAAAAAAAATCCAGCTTCAAATATTCTTGGGTAGCCTAAACTACATTAGCCTATTTTAGAAAGGATGAGAAGAAGACATATTTATACTCCAACAAAAGTTAAAGAAGAATCCCCATGCCTAGTATTTGGGAATGACCAATGTTGTCAAGAGAATAAAAGAAAACATCAAATAATTTCTTCCACTAAACTTAACTACAGAAATGGGGAAATATATTATTAAAAAAAATCCTCTAATATCACTTGGGCAAGAGTTTTTCTCGAAGAAAATGATGGAAAATAATTAGTGTGTTCTCATGCCTCGATATCCTTCCATGGATTCCAGAGTTTGATCCAAAAGTCCAGAAAATGATGAGTAAACCAAACACCTCTAGAAATTTGGTTTATATCAGACAAAAGGGAGAAGAATTAATAAGAGAATTTTGTTCTAATCTAAGAATAAACATGATAAGATCAGGAACCCCTGCAAAGCATAAATGGGAACTCCTAGATGGAAATATTTTTGAGACAAACAATGATTTTCCTCCTTGGAAAAATATGGTCATTAGAGGACAAGATGGGAAATTGTATAAATTTTTGCCCTCCCATCCAGATGATCCGAATTCTTCAGCCAAAGAACTGATAGCCACTACCAATTGGACTAATCTTGCTTTATCCAGCTTAGAAATATTTTCTAGAGCTAAATTTGATAATTTAGAAAAATCAAATAGTGAAATGAAAACTCTTCTGGATAGAATTTTGCAAAAGCAAGATTACAATACTATGTACTTAAATGAGCATGTGAAGACCTTGGCTGAAAATGATCAGACTATAGCACAAAGTCTTGATAAGTTATCTTTAAAAATAAAAACGTAGATCCATGATGTAGCAATTGCTCATGGACGAGAGATTGTTAGAGTGAATAACTATCTATATTTGATAAAAGGACAAGTGAAAACTGTTTCTTCGGATTTAGCTACTTTGAAGAAAAGGCGAAATACTGAAAGCTATAAATCTGCAACTTTGTTTTCCAATCCAGTTACTACTGTCCCTTATTCTATTTCTCCTTATGTGGAAAGTTTAATCAAAACTCCAAGTATTATAAACTTTCCTCCTCCCACTTCTTCTCACCCATACTCTTTATTTGCTAATCCAAGTTTCTTTACACCACTTCCAAAGTCGGTCCCTAAAGTCACTCTTGGTTTAAAGAAAGAATAAGAAGAACCTAAAGAATTCAAAGGAAGCTTTTTAGAGTTCTTTGCTTCATCTAGTCATGATGAAGAAGAAGAAAAATCAGATGCAGCAATTACCAGTGTCAATAAGATAGATGACACACCAAAACATGAAGAGCTAGAAAGCTGCATAAATAACTTCTCCCACCAGGATAAAGAAAAATTTGGTATTTCAGAATTGAATCCTTTTGAAGAAATAGAGACTTCTGAAATTGACCAGCAAGTCCATGCTACTACCTCTAGATCTACTTGGACTTCTACTTGGAACCCTGCTCCTAACCATCGTGATTTAATGAAATCAGAATATCATAAGGATTGGTAAGCAAGCTCCACTTATTCATGGAACATTGAGAACTGTACTGAAGTCGCAGTAATGTCTGTCCTACATTCTATGCTTGTATGTTATCGCACTTATCTTGCTGATGATATTGGTCCAATAAATGATACAAGAAGAATAATAGCTGGCTTTGAAGGTACATTGGACTCTTGGCTTAAAGCTGAGACATTGAAATTGCCTACTCTGCTTTCACAATGGGAACAACCAGCCATTCTAAATGTAGATGGCACTACATACATGGACCTCGTCACTACTCTCCTTGTAAATAATATGATCGGTTGTTTGATTTATGGCATCACAGTTAATTTCATTGGATTTCCTCAGATCACCAATGATATAACTGTCATTACTCTGCTTGCAATGAAACTGCACAATATGCAGCACTTTGATGAATACTTTAATGAATATCTGCATCGTCTCCACACTCTTTCTCCTGATTTAATTCTTGAACCAAAATGGAAAGAGATTTTTGTCGTCTCCCTGCCCAACTGGGTATCTTCAGCAATTATAGCAAAACTTCCAGGGAAAACTGGCGACTACAAATTTGGCATCATTCGTCAAACAGTCAAAGCAATAATTGTCAAGCTGTGCTCTCAAATGAAGATTGCTCGAGTAGCCACCAATCCAAAGAAGTCGCATGGTTACCAGCTGCTATGTAAATAGTGGCATTTGGGCAAAGCTGGAAATTCTGAAGGGGTGAGAAGAAAGAAAAAGAAATTTTCCAAGAAGAATTCCCCGCTTCACCACAAAAAATATGTTCAGCACAGAAAGCAGAAGCCATACAGAAAAACCAAAATGTTTTCCAAAGAAGTAATCTGTTACAACTGCTAGAAAAAAGGACACACTGCTAATAAATGCCCTGAGAAGAAGAAAGACTTCTTTAAAAAGAAAATTGCATATAAGAATAAGAAAGGTAAAGTAAATTACTTTGACCTTCCAACCAGTTGTGATGAGTTAATTTCCTCTAATTCAGAATCATAGAATGAATTGAACTTTGCAGATGATTCTTCCTCAAAAGAAGAAGAATACTGCAGAGACCCCTACTGCACTAATTGCAATGATTGTGACTGTAGTGATCCCGATGTTTGCAAATGAAATATGATAAGCATGATGAAAACTGAAGATGATGAGATAAGCAGAAATCTTTTCACTCAGATGATGGCGGCAAGTGATCAGCAACTAAAAGAAATGTACAGAGCTATGCTAACAGATCACCTTTCAAAGAAAACTTCAAATTCATCTTCAAATCGAGGTTACGTTCCCCCTGCATCATTATTTTATGTAGAAGCACTAACAAGACATTTCAAAAATGAATAATTTGGTGAGGATTTACCGCAGACATTGCCTGCTATGCATATGGCTATTAAAGAATTGAGAAAAACAGTAAAAGAGAATAAAAGACTATGCATAGAAAATCACAGAGACCTCTCTGTCAAATTACTTCATTCGAATACAGCTTCTACTTCATATTCAAAATTGGAAGCCTCCAAGAAAGAAGAAAACTGGACTTATATTGCTAAACCAAGTCCTAAAAAGAAAGATTCAGATGATGAGTCTGAAGTAGAAAGATCGGGTTTGAGTTGCCCCTATGTAAACCAAGATGTAATGTACTGTGTCAAACTAAAAGTTCAAGTTGGCAATCATACAGAGTTTTGGAAAGTGTTGATGGACACGAGATCTCACCTAAACATTGTCAGTGATACAGTTGTCCTAGCCCATCTAAGGAGACCTACAGTTTGTCCGAAGGTAATAACTGCTAGTGGAGCCATTCCCACAAAGCATGAAGCCAAGGTAAATATATTTTTGATAGAAAACACTGGAGTTCACCTTGTTTGTCCAATAGTCCCAGGAATAGACTGTGCCATGTACCTTGGGACTCCCTTCTTCAAAAATTTTGAGAAGCATGGCACCAAGCTAGATCGAGCATCAGGAAGGTATGGTTATTTTGTTAGCTTGGATGAAAAAGAAATTTCTTTCCTTTCATCAATCCTAATTCTCCAAATAGAATATCTAGGATTGAAAGGATGGAACACCTCTTAGCCAAAATGGAGGTAAAGAAACAAGTTCTAAAAGAAAAAGAACTTCTCAATAATGGAAAATATGTCAAAGAGATTGCAGATATTACTGCCAAATTCAGAGAATGTTGCTTTGATGATCCGAATGCATTTTGGCATATAAAGAAGCAAGAAGTAGAGTTGCCACTCAAGAAAGATTTTAATGGCAAGCTTAGAAGATCTAAAGCTGTTGCTATGAATGAAGAGCAGTTAAAGACATGCAAAGCAGAAATCAAAGATCTTTTAAGAAACGGATTAATCAGAAAAAGCAAGAGCCCTATAGCTTTCTTTGCATTTTATGTAAATAATCATGCTGAACAAGCTCGGGGAAAACCAAGATTAGTTGTTAACTATAAGCCCCTAAATTCCATTCTAGATTATGATGCTTATCCTTTACCCAAACCTTCAAGCATTCTTGCACAAATTTCTAAATCAAAAATATTCTCTAAGTTTGATTTGATGTCAGGATTCTTGCAGGTTGGGATCAAAGAGGAAGACAAATGGAAAACAGCTTTTTCTATTCTTGAAGGTCACTTTGAATGGAATATTATGCCATTCGGCCTAATCAATGCTCCATCCGCCTTCCAAAGAATTATGGACAAAACCTTTGAAGGTATGGATGAATTTCTCAAGAAGTATATAGATGATCTTTTGATTCATTCTGATAACATTCCTGAACATATCAAGCATCTAAAGATCTTCTATAAAAGAGTAAAAGAAATGGGAATAGTCCTTTCTACGTCCAAGATGAAGCTCTTCAAAACCATGATATACATTCTTGGATACAATATTCAGTATGGTTCCTACAGTGTGATACGAGTCTCAATTTTGTTGACTATTTTCCAGATGAGATAACTGATAAAAATCAGTTACAAAGATTCCTAGGCAGTTTAAATTACATTTCAAAGTTCTTGAAACATTGTGCTCAGGAAAGGAAATTGCTAAATAAGCGTCTACAGAAACATCCTATTCCCTGGAATAAAGATTGCACTGAAGCAGTCCAAAGAATTAAAGAGAGTGAGAAATATACAACCCCTTTCACCTATTAGAGAAGACTCGAAAAAGATCATAATGACAGATGCAACCCATGCTGGCTGGGATGCAGTTTTATGTCAGGAAAACCCTACAGATAAAAAAGTAATAGAGGTTTGTCAATCTTCATCTATTCTTTGGGCTAAAAATCAGTTAAACTTGTCTAGCCTTAAAAAGGAACTACGTGCAGTATGCCTTGGCATCTCCAAGTTTAAAGACTTTGTCATTTACACACATTTTATAGTAAGAACAGACTGCCAAGCTCTGAAGTTTGCTATTCAGAAGTGTGAGTTTGAGGACGCAACCATGGTTCGTTGGGTAATGCAACTCAGCCAATACTCTTTTGATATCGAATTTGTCAAAGGTGATAAAAATAGATTTTTTGACATGCTCAGCAGAGAATTTCTTGAAGAACATTCAATGCATGCCTTATCCCTGAATGTTATTCGAAGAAATCCAGAAGAAGTAGAAATTGAAACATCAACTGGATGGATTTATTTCAATTTACAGAAAAATTTGTTTGATCATGAGCATAACTGGTTCCCAATCAAAGAAGTCAGACAGAGAATTGGCATACCATGCAAATGGACAGATCCACTTCAAGATGAAATGAATGATGAGGCTTTAGAGGCTCTTGACTATCTAAGACATATTGGAAGTATTTCTGATAGGATAGAAAGAGATGAAGAAGACAGTTCTCGCATCACCAGTTGCCATATTACTCTTAGAAGATTCTGTAATTTTCTTAATCGTGACAACTTTGATGAAGAATGACAAGAACAGGCATTCTACACAGGTATGGGATTACAAAATTTTGTAACTAATTTGTTTTATTCTGTGCAGTTATCCTTTTGGTATGAGCATATGCCTATCGAAGTTATGGAAGAAGCTGACCCACTTCCAGGATGGCTCATGGACTGGTGGAAGATTTATGGATTATCCCCATTAATCTTAAAACCACATTCTTTCACTTTATTAAATATTCCTAACTTCACTCCTCAGACACCATGCCTGACAGATGTCCTAAAAAAAACAATCAATGATCTTGTCGATTTGAGTGATCTTGATTTCTTACAGGGAGTACGAAGATGTGGCCATATGCGCTAGTTTGTAATGAATCATTACAAAGAAAGAATACTTCGTACCAGCAATAATCCCAACTATGAAGATTTTCATCAACAGATAAATCCGGAAAACAATCCATTCCTTCATCTTAGCTACCTGGAATTACCAAGCCCTCATGACACAAATAATTGGGAAACAGAGAAAGAGATATGGGTCCATTATTATTCAAATTACTTGATTGAACGCTGGAATCTTCAATGCTACAACTGTCCTCAAGTAGACTACTACACCATGCTGTAAAGTATTTCCAACCGACAATGGAGTTGGACGGGTCTTACGTAGATTCCCCGATCAAGAATATCTACTGTGTAAATAATGAGATATGCAAATCTCATCTTTTCAGTCTTTCGAGGATTCTCTTGTACGAATCTCCTCTGTCTAAACCTAAATGTTGGATGGGTCTTACGTAGGTTCCCCGATCAAGTATATCTACTGTGTAAATAATGAGATATGCCAATCTCATCTTTTCAGTCTTTCGAGGATTCTCTTGTACGAATCTCCTCTATGTAAACATAAAAGTAAATCTGGTCCCCATATGCCTTTGGCTTTCCGTATCAAAATAGGGATGAGATAACATGAGTAGTCCACTCATGCTCGGATTTTGGTCCTTTCAAAGCATCTTGCTTTTAAATATGTCAGTCTGTACATAGCCCACTCACGAATGCTTGTCCCCTCCAAGTTCTATAAATACTTGAAGACTTCGGAGTAAGAGTCATTCGGGTTTTGGGAAGTTTGAGTCAAAATTTTCTCCTGCTCTGCATTTGCAGACTTACAGTCTGAACTGCTTGCGTCACGGGAAAATTTCAAGTCTTTAGGAGAATTGAGAAGCCTGCGCATTGGTTCTCGAAGCCAATGTGAACCTAAAGTGGCCGGTTCTTAGTTTGTCTTTAGTTTGTCTTTTGAGTCTGTAAGTCTGTTTTAATCTTGAGACTTAGTCTACTAAGATGTCAGGTAGCCTGTAGATTTGTTATGCTTCGGCTAACATATATCTACTAAAAGCTCCAATAGCCAATCTGAGGAAGAGATTTGTAAAGGAATAGTCCTTGTATATGAATCTTATTTCTGATAATATAAATCAAAGCCATTAACACAGGACCATTAACACAATTGTGGAATAGATGAAGATAGCCAGAGGCTTTGATTTATATTATCAGAAATAGGATTCATATAGAAGGACTGTTCCTTTACAAATCTGTTCCTCAGATTGGCTACTGGAGCTTTTAGTAGATATATGTTAGCCGAAGCATAAAAAATCTACAGGCTACCTGGCATCTCAGCAGACTGAATCTCAAGATTAAAACAGACTTACAGACTCAAAAGACAAACTAAGGACAAACTAAGAACCAGCCACTTTAGGTTCACATTCGCTTCGAGAACCAATATGCAGGCTTCTCAATTCTCCTAAAGACTTGAAATTTTCCCATGATGCAAGCAGTTCAGACTGTAAGTCCACAGATGCAGAGCAGGAGAAAATTTCAACTCAAACTTCCGAAAACCCGAATGCCTCTTACTCCGAAGTCTTCAAGTATTTATAGAACTTGGAAGGGACAAGCATTCGTGAGTGGGCTATGTATAGACTGACATATTTAAAAGCAAGATTCTTTGAAAGGACCAAAATACGGGCATGAGTGGACTACTCATGTTATCTCATCCCTATTCCGATATGGAAAGCCAAAGGCATATGGGGACCGGATTTACTTTTATGTTTACACAGAGGAGATTCGTACAAGAGAATCCTCGAAAGACTGAAAAGATGAGATTTGCATATCTCATTATTTACACAGTAGATATTCTTGATCGGGGAACCTATGTAAGACCTAACCAAATTTTAGGTTTACACAGAGGAGATTCGTGCAAGAGAATCCTCGAAAGACTGAAAAGATAAGATTTGCATATCTCATTATTTACACAGTAGATATTCTTGATCGGGGAATCTACGTAAGACCCGTCCAACTCCATTGTCAGTTGGAAAGACTTTACAACATGGTGTAGTAGTCTACTTGAGCACAGCTATAGCATTGGAGATTCCATCGTTCAATCAAGTAATTTGAATAATACTGGACCCATATCTCTTTCTCTGTTTCCCAATTATTTGTTTCATGAGGGTTTGGTAATTCCAAGTAGCTAAGATGAAGGAAAGGATTGTGTTTTGGATTTATCTGCTGATGAAAATCTTCATAGTTGGGATTATTGTTGGTACAAAGTATTCTTTCTTTGTAATGATTCATTACAAACCAGCACATATGGCCACATCTTCATACTCCATGTAAGAATTCAAGATCACTCAAATCGACAAGAGCATTGATTGTTTTTCTTAGGACATCTATTAGGCATGGTTTCTGAGGAGTGAAGTTAGGAATCTTTAATAAAGTGAAAGAATATGGTTTTAAGATTAATGGGGATAATCCATAAATCTTCCACCAGTCCATGAACCATTCTGGAAGTGGGTCATCTTCTTCCATAACTTCGACAGGCATATGCTCATACCAAAAGGAGAACTGCACAGAATAAAATAGATTAGTTACAAAATTTTGTAATCCCATACCTGTGTAGAATACCTGTTCTTGTCGTTCTTCATCAAAGTTTTCACGATTAAAAAAATTGCAGAATATTCTAAGAGTAATATGGCAACAGGTGATGCGAGAACTGTCTTCTTCATCTCTTTCTATCCTATAAGAAATACTTCCAATATGTCTTAGATAGTCAAGAGCCTCTAAAGCCTCATCATTCATTTCATCTTGAAGTGGATCTGTCCATTTGCATGGTATACCAATTCTCTGTCTGACTTCTTTGATTGGGATCTAATTATGCTCATGATCAAACTAATTTTTCTGTAAATTGAAAGAAATCCATCCAGTTGATGTTTCAATTTCTACTTCTTCTGGATTTCTTCAAATAAAATTCAGGGATAAGGCATGCATGGAATGTTCTTCAAGAAATTCTCTGTTGAGCATGTCAGCAAAGCTATTTTTATCACCTTTGACAAATTCGATACAAAAGAGTATTGGCTGAGTTGCATTACCCAGCAAACCATGGTTGCGTCCTCAAAATCACACTTCTGAATAGCAAACTTCAGAGCTTGGCAGTCTGTTCTTACTATAATATTTGTGTAAATGACAAAGTCTTTAAACTTGGAGATGCCAAGGCATACTGCACGTAGTTCCTTTTTAAGGCTAGACCAGTTTAACTCATTTTTAGCCCAAAGACCAGATGAATATTGACAAACCTCTATTTTTTTTTTATCTGTAGGGTTTTCCTGACATAAAACTGCACCCCAGCCAGCATGGCTTGCATCTGTCATTATGATCTTCTTCCAGTATTCTCTGATAGGTGAAAGGGGTTATATATTTCTCGCTCTCTCTTTAATTCTTTGGACTGCTTTAGTGCAATCTGTATTCCATGGAATAGGATTTTTCTGTAGACGCTTATTTAGCAATTTCCTTTCCTTAGCACAATGTTTCAAGAACTTTGAAATGTAATTTAAACTGCCTAGGAATCTTTGTAACTGATTTTTATCAGTTATCTTATCTGGAAAGTGGTTAACAAAATTGAGATTCCTTTGTATCACACTGTAGGAACCATACTGAATATGGTATCCAAGAAAGTCTATCATGGTTTTGAAGAGCTTCATCTTGGACGCAGAAAGGACTATTCCCATTTCTTTTACTCTTTTATAGAAGATCTTTATATGCTTGATATGTTCAGGAATGTTATCAGAATGAATCAAAAGATCATCTATATACTTCTTTAGAAATTCATCCATACCTTCAAAGGTTTCGTCCATAATTCTTTGGAAGGTGGATGGAGCATTGATTAGGCCGAATGGCATAATATTCCATTCAAAGTGACCTTCAGGAACAGAGAAAGTTGTTTTCCATTTGTCTTCCTCTTTGATCCCAACCTACCAAAATCCTGACTTCAAATCAAACTTAGAGAATATTTTTGATTTAGAAATCTGTGCAAGAATTCTTGAAGGTTTGGGTAAAGGATAAGCATCATAATATAGAATGGAATTTAGGGGCTCATAGTTAAAAACTAATCTTGGTTTTCCCTGAGCCTGTTCAGCATGATTATTTACATAAAATGCAAAGCAAGCTATAGGGCTCTTGCTTTTTCTGATTAATCATTTTCTTAAGAGATCTTTGATTTCTAGTTTGCATTTCTTTAACTACTCTTCATTCATAGCAACAACTTTAGATGTTCTGAGCTTGCCATTAAAATCTTTCTTGAGTGGCAAATCTACTTCTTGCTTCTTTATATGCCAAAATGCATTCGGATCATCAGAGCAACATTCTCTGAATTTGGCTGTAATATCTGCAATCTCTTTGGCATATTTTCCATTATTGAGAAGTTCTTCTACTTTAAGAACTTCTTTCTTTACCTCCATTTGGACTAAGAGGTGTTCCATCCTTTCAATCCTAGATATTCTATTTGGGGAATTAGGATTGATGAAAGGAAAGAAAATTTCTTTTTCATCCAAGCTAACAAAATACCATACCTTCCTGATGCTCGATCTAGCTTGGCGCCATGCTTCTCAAAATTTTTGAAGAAGGGAGTCCCAAGGTACATGGCACAGTCTATTCCTGGGACTATTGGACAAACAAGGTGAACTCTAGTGTTTTCTGTCAAAAATATATTTACCTCGGCCTCATGCTTTGTGGGAATGGATCCACTGGCAGTTATTACCTTCAGACAAGCTGTAGGTCTCCTTAGATGGGCTGGGACAACTGTATCACTAACAATGTTTAGGCGAGATCCCGTGTCCATCAACACTTTCCAAAACTCTGTATGATTGCCAACTTGAAATTTTAGTTTGACACAGTACATTACATCTTCGATTACATAGTGGCAACTCAAACCCGATCTTTCTACTTCAGACTCATGATCTGAATCTTTCTTTTCAGGACCCGGTTTAGCAATATATGTCCATTTTTCTTCTTTCTTGGAGGCTTCCGGTTTTGAATATGAAGTAGAATTTGCATTCGCATGAAGTAATTTGACAGAAAGGTCTTTGTGATTTTCTATGCATACTCTTTTATTCTATTTTATTGTTTTTCTCAATTCTTTAATAGCCATATGCATAGCAGGCAATGTCTGCGGTAAATCCTCACCAAATTCTTCATTTTTGAACTTTCATGTTAGTGCTTCTACAGAAAATAATGATGCAGGGGGAACGTAACCTTGATTTGAAGATGACTTTGAAGTTTTCTTTGAAAGGTGATCTGTTAGCATAGCTCTGTACATTTCTTTTAATTGTTGATCACTTTCTGCCATCATCTGAGTGAAACGATTTCTACTTATCTCATCATCTTAACTTTTCATCATGCTTTTCATATTGCATTTGCAAACATCGAGATCACTACAGTCACAATCATTGCAATTAGTGCAGTAGGGGTCTCTGCAGTATTCTTCTTCTTCTGAGGAAGAATCATCTGCAAAGTTCAAATCATTCTCTGATTCTGAATCAGAGGAAATTAACTCATCACAACTGCTTGGAAGGTCAAAGTAATTTACTTTACCTTTCTTATTCTTATATGCAATTTTCTTTTTAGAGAAGTCTTTCTTCTTCTCAGGGCATTTATTAGCAGTATGTCCTTTTTCCTGGCAGTTGTAACAGATTACTTCTTTGGAAAACATTTCGATTTTTCTGTATGGCTTCTACTTTCTGTGCTGAACATCTTTTTTGTGGTGAAGCGGGGAATTCTTCTTGGAAAATTTCTTTTTCTTTCTTCTCTCCCCTTCAGGATTGGCAGCTTTGCCCAAATGCCACTATTTACATAGCTGCTGATAACCATGCGGCTTCTTTGGATTGGTGGCTGCTCGAGCAATCTTCATTTGAGAGCACAGTTCAACAATTACTGCTTTGACTGCTTGACGGATGATGCCAAATTTGTAGTCGCCAATTTTGCCTAGAAGTTTTCCTATAATTGCTGAAGATACCCAGTTAGGCAGGGAGTCAACAAAAATCTCTTTCCATTTTGGTTCAAGAATTAAATCAAGAGAAATAGTGTGGAGACGATGCAGATATTCATTAAAGTGCTACATATTGTGCAGTTTCATTAGAAGCAGAGTAATGACAGTTATATCATTGGTGATTTGAGGAAATCCAATGAAATTAAGTGTGATGCCATAAATCAAACAACCGACCATATTATTTACAGGGAGAGTAGTGACGAGGTCCATGTATGTAGTGCCATCTGCATTTAGAATGACTGATTGTTCCCATTGTGAAAGTAAAGTAGGCAATTTCAATGTCTCAGCTTTAAGCCAAGAGTCCAATGTACCTTCTAAGCCAGCTATTATTCTTCTTGTAGCATTTATTGGACCAATATCATCAGCAAGATAAGTGCGATAACGTACAAGCATAAAATGTAGGACAAACATTACTTTGGCTTCGGTACAGTTGCCAATGTTCCATGAATAAGTGGAACTTGCTGACCAATCCTTATGATATTCTGATTTCATTAAATCACGACGGTCAGGAGCAGGGTTCCAAGTAGAAGTCCAGGTAGATATAGAGGTAGTAGCATGGACTTGCTGGTCAATTTTAGAAGTCTTTATTTCTTCAGAAGGATTCAATTCTGAAATACCAAATTTTTCTTTATCCTACTGAGAGAAGTTATTTATGCAGCTTTCTAGCTCTTCAAGTTTTGGTGTATCATCTATCTTATTGACACTGGTAATTGCTACATCTGATTTGTCTTCTTCATCATCATGACTAGATGAAGCAAACAACTCTAAAAAGCTTCCTTTGAATTCTTTAGATTCTTCTTCTTCTTTCTTTAAACCAAGAGTGACTTTAGGGACCGACTTTGGAAGTGGTGTAAAGAAACTTGGATTAGCAAATAAAGAGTATGGGTGAGAAGAAGTGAGAGGAGGAAAGTTTATAATACTTGGAGTTTTGATTAAACTTTCCACAGAAGGAGAAATAGAATAAGGGACAGTAGTAACTGGATTGGAAAACAAAGTTGCAAATTCATAGCTTTCAGTATTTGGCCTTTTCTTTAAAGTAGCTGATCTGAAGAAACAGTTTTCACTTGTCCTTTTATCAAATATAGATTGTTATTCACTCTAACAATCTCTCGTCCATGAGCAATTGCTACATCATGGATCTGTTTTTCTGTTTTTAAAGATAGCTTATCAAGACTTTGTTCTATAGTCTGATCATTTTCAGCCAAGGTCTTCACATGCTCATTTAAGTACATAGTATTGTAATCTTGCTTTTGCAAAATTCTATCTAGAAGAGTTTTCATTTCACTATTTGCTTTTTCTAAATTATCAAATTTAGCTCTAGCAAATCATTCTAAGCTGGATAAAGCAAGATTAGTCCAATTGGTAGCAGCTATCATTTCTTTGGCTGAAGAATTCAGATCATCTGGATGGGAGGGAAAAAGTTTATACAGGAAACAATTAGCCATAAATAATTATTAGTTTTAAAGGAAACAATTCACCATTTTCTGTTGTTCTTAAATCTTTTCCATTTTCTTATAAGATCAAATTTGAAATTCTTGCCCGGGATGTTAAATATGATAAGTTGATCATAGAAAGTCATTCCAGGATACAAAAGTGGGCTCTTTGGTTACATAATTTTTATTTAAGCATTGAGCATATACCTGAAAGGTTAAACTTCTTGGCTGATATGTTAACAAGAGAATCAGATTGTGCAAATCCGTCTATGTTATCAAGGGACCACATGTATAAAGGGAAAAGACCAATAGAAAGGATTAAGACATTAGTAGAAGCAAAGAAAATCACCAAAGAATAAAATTTATATAGAGTCCTTTTGATCTGCAGACCAAGCCTTATAAGAGAGGTGTTGAAATTGTTCAATAGAAACATAATGGAAATCCAACTTTCTATGAGCCTAACTAAGAAATTAAAACATAACCTCTCCAAATTCACATATTGGAGAAATGGGAACAATATATAGAAGCAAGACTCAATTCAACAAAAGCAGATGTTAGGTCCCTATAATACTAGTGTAACCCCTATTGTTATTAGTTCAACCCCCTTATTATATTTTGTGCCCATGTAGTCTCCATATTGTTATTATTGTGCCCCATAGAATCCCAATAGTGTTATTGTTGTGCCCTTACATTATTATTCTTATGTTGGCTCTGATTATATTATGACCCCCTAGAATCCTATATATAGAAAGGAGGTCTTGTCATTTTTATTATCCAAGAATTGTTCATTTGTGCAATGTAAAAGAGGTTTCCCACTCAAAGAGGCTTATTTCTAGGGCGTTGATCTATCTCTTCTATCGTTTTGTGAGCTCATTTCATAACACTTAGTATTAGAGATTTGTATTATAGGGTTTTGCTGCTCCAAATAGGTCATCATGGAATTTTCGCTATAACTTTGTTTCTACGACGTTTCAGAAGCTAAAAAAAACGATCTGAGCTGAAATCATTATGAACCTTGGGTCTGAATGTCAGATATTGTCTCTCTACATTTTTAGAGATATGATCTGAGGAAGTTAGGGTTTTTACAAACTCCTGAATTACATTCCAAACATGTCACCTTGGGAAAAGCATCATAAATTTGTCTCTAAGCATCAGATTGAAATTTCGTCAAAAGTTATAGATGTGGAACGAATTTTAGTTTTCTATGTATCTCTTTTAGATACTAAGGTCGAAACAATGACGTGTGGCACATCGCACAAGTTCACTCTATTGAAAAAATATATAATCAGGTCACCTTGGGAGATTGGGAATAACTCTTCTTGGAAAATCCAATTTTGATCAGACTGGTGCCAATGGAAAGAGGACTCAGAGGGCTAATGCAGGAAGAAATCTTAGACATTGGAGATCCACAATTACAAATATATAACATATTCAATATCAAGCTTCTACAAAGTGAAAAAAAAATGTGTAGTCTTTTTAAAATTTTACATATGTTTGGGTTGAAAAAATAGGTTGAAGTTCCAAGGGCGTCGTGAAGAATAATTATCATTAATTGATGCCCCAAAGAAAGAAAATGGAAACACCTAGTAAGAAACCTGAAAGCTCTAGCGTAACTCATGAAAAAGAGGATGAAATGCAACATTACATATCAAAATTACGAGACCAAATGCAACAAATTTCACTCTCACAAAAGGTAACATAAGCTAAGATGAATGGCATCGAAGATAATATGAATGGTGTACAAGTTAATATGGATGGATTGGAAGCTAAGATGGATGGTATGGAAGCTAAGATGAATGGCACGGACTCTAAGATGGAAGATTTGAAGAAAGGTTTGACAAATTTGCTACAAGAAAGGCTTCCTAATGGGGAAAAGGTAGTAGAGGAAACTCATAATGAGAACAAAACAAATGTTAATCATGATCCAAAGAATGAAAACATTGAAGATTCAAAGAAATACATGGAAGGTTTGAAGGAAGGTTTGACAAAGTTGCTACAAGAAAGGCTTCTTAATGGCGAAAAGGTAGTAGAGGAACCTCGTGATGGGAATAAAAGAAATTTTAATCATGATTTCATAGACTCTAACATTGGAACAAAGACCCACCATGTTCCAAAGATCAATATGAGGAAGTTCAATGGCAAGGATCCCGTAACATGAATACTATAGATGGAGCAATATTTTGATCTCCATAATGTGAAAAACACACAAAAGATACGCATTGCAACTCTATATTTGGAACCAAATCTATTTGTATGGTATCAATGGCTTTGCTCTCATATACAAATTGTCACTTGGGAAATTTTTACAGAAGAAATGATAGCAAATTATCAGGATACAAAAAGCAACACTTGTTTTAGCCAATTGATAAACCTTAAACAAAAGGGTTCAATGATGGAGCACATTGAGGACTTCCAAAAATTGAATATAAAGGTAAAAGATATTCCAGAGGAGCATAGGATTGATGTGTTCATAGGGATTTTAAAGGATAAAATCCAACATGAGGTTCACCTTTGGGAACCTGATTCATTGGAGAAGGCATTCAGGTTAGCAAGAAAAATGGGGAAAAACTTATGGCAAGAAGGAAGCCTACCACTCACAACTATAAAGATGGAAGTGTTGTTGCTATTAGCCTTCGACAACCTACAAGGTTGACACCACAACAATTGGAAGAAAAAATAGAAAAAATGTTTTGTTACAATTGTGATAGAAAATACACTGAAGGTCATAAGCGTGCTGAGAGGAAATTAATTTACATAGATTGTGAAGAGGAGGAAGAAAAGGAATAAGAAATGTCAAAAGAAGAGGATATACACCAGGAACAAACCCTAGAGAAATACGAAATGAATCCAACCATATCTTGTAATGCATTGGCTAGAATTACCACTCCTCAAACTATCAAGATAGAATGACATATCAAGAAGAAAAAGGTAATAGTGTTGATTGATTCGGGCATTACCAATAAATCTATTCATTGTAAGATAGCCAAGGAATTGAATTGCTTCCTATATCTAGCACTAGAGTGTTAACTGATGGTTGCAAATGGAATAAACATAAATTTCTCTGGAAAGTTCCATAATATCAAGCTATCCGTGGGAGAATATGTATCAAATATCCCAGTGCTTTCCATTCTAATGGGTGTTGTACTAGGAGTACAATGGCTACAACCCTTGGGTAGAATAGCTTTTAATTTTCAAGAACCTTTGATGAATTTTTCTTCAGAAGGAAAGGAAGCTGAAATAAGGGGTATCACAGGGAAATCAGGAAAGATAATTAGCTCTAACATCTTGACAAAGATTCTAAAGAAATAACAAAGAGGTGTAATTTCACAATTATGTTTGCTAGAGGTGCCCACATAAAAATCATCTATTTCTCCAAATCTCCAAAAATTCTTGGACAATCATTCCAAGTTATTTGACACTTCCAAATGCCTCCCAACTATTCGTGATCATGATCATGTTATTCATTGTTTCTAGGAAGTGCTCCTCCAGAAATCAGGCTTCACAAATATCCATATGCCCAAAGGAGTGAAATTGAACGTATGGTTGCAGAAATGCTAGAGGTTGGTATAATTATCCAACCAAATTAGTTAAACAAAGAAAGGGATGAATGGAATAATGAGGAAGCAGGATGGGAAATCATTCAAAAATTGTAGAAGATCCGAGTTCAAACAATATTACCAAAACTTGAGAAGGAAGGAAAATTCATACTGGAACCTAAAGCAGTCACAAAACCAAGAAATCAACAGCTATGAAATAGATCAATTTTAGAGTATCTCATCAAGTGGAAGAACTTACCCATTGAATATTGCACATGGATGGATGATAATTTTATACAGAAGCATCCATAACTACTCAAGCATTGAGAAAAACATTTTTTGAAGGAGAGAGGCATGTTAGCTCCTATGATACTAGTGTAACCCCTATTTTTATTAGTACAACCCCCTTATTATATTGTTGTGCCCATGTAGTCTCCATATTGTAATTATTGTGCCCCATAGAAGCCCACGATTTTTATCGTTGTGTCCTTACATTATTATTGCTACGTCAGCTCTAATTATATTATGACCCCTTAGACTCCTATATATAGAAAGGATTTCCTGTCATTTGTATTATCCAATAATTGTTCATTTGTGTAATGTAAAGGAGTTTTCCCCCTAAAAGAGGCTTATTTCTAAGGAGTTGATCTATCTTTTCTATCTTTTTGTGAGATGGTTTCATAACAACAGAAGTAAGGATCAACAAGGATGTGAGGTATATGCATATTGACTAGGATAATTCTAGATTATGTTACTATCACATTGGTTTAGGACTAGTACCATGGGAAAATTACTTTCTATTACTAACATTGGTAAGACAAAAAATAGAAATAACCATATGTGTAGACACCAAAAATTTGGTTAGGAGGCCATGGTCAGGATGGACATAGTTCCTGATCGAAACAATTATGCCAAGGGTAAACTAGAACTACAAAGGCACATAATTTATTTTGAATGTCCAAGTTGAACTAATAAGGGATACATAGTTTGAATTATTTCTCAAATTTAAATTGAGGTTCCTGAGCTGTGAATTATCTCTCATAAACCCTCCAGAGATAGTAGTAATTGATAAGGAACTAAAGAATCAATAGAATGAGGTGATTGGTTTTTCATGAGATAAAATATATTACAAATTCAAGGCCATAACGTCATACCAAGGGGAATACCTTCTAAAAAAATATCATCCACTCAAGGAAGGAACAATCATGGGAAGATGCCTTGATGATTATATTTTCAATATTCTAGATTACATGGATAGTGAAGATCCATATTGGTGAGATGAAATTATGACTTGAGAGGAACACCACAATCTAGAAAATCGAATGGATTAGTGTTATACGGGAATAGTGTCCACACGGATGCTACTATTCCCACTAAGATGGGTGGCTATCTTAGAAACAAACAGTAAAAGTCTACTATTGATTGCTTTTATGAAAATAGATGAGAGGAGAATCAAGAGGGTCAACCTGAGTCTTGCGCTTAATTCCCTCTCTTTCTTGATAGAGTTTTGCTACTCGCTCTTTGTCTGCTCAACTTCAAAAGGACCTGTAGAATCACAACACCATACTACTGTGCAAGAAACAAGGATCTAAATTCATAAATAATGCAGGATCAAACGTACATTAACCATATACAAGCATATATAAACAAGTACACCACGATATGGAAGGAAACAAGAATAGATTTATTCAGATAAAAAGTAGCAAGAGGATTACAACCATGAGAAGCTCTGACCCAGCATCATCCTCCAGCTAAGAAGCCCTTCTTCACCTCAAGCAAAGCAAAATCACCCAACACTGTGAATGTACACCAGAATACCAACAACACTTCTCTATAAGTTACAAAATTCCAACCCCTGGATCTCTATGAGGAGGGATCCATATATAGATGATTACAAAGAGGTGAGTCATCTTTTTGGATCTTGATTAGTGTCTTCTCTCTGATAGTTCCTACTTCCACTTAGAGAATGAAGATCTCTTACTCATCCCTGGTCGAAAATGGAGTGGCAAGTGTTAGAGGGGAAGCTTCTGGAAGATTCCATGATCTTCCACCTCGTATTTTGGTCCCTGCCATTTGTCCATTCCCGACCATCGCACCCTACAGGAGAGGAAAATAGTATGCATTGCACCCTGTACATTAGGAAGGTGATATGCATCGCACCCATTGCATGGAGCTTTCAGTATGGTCCAGTTTTGACCATTTATGAGCAGTTTTCAGTGGAGAACTTCTGGGAGATGATGTAATCAGTTGACCTTGTTCCTTTAGGCGGTGAAGCAACCCTTTTAGGGACTTAAGAGCCCTCAATTTATGGAAATTTGTGATTGGAGTTGAAGTGCGCAAAAATGTCTATAACAATTAGGAAAATCAATCAACAAGAAGCCTCGTGATCCCTAATCCATCATGAATATATTTCATCTTTCTTTTAAAATCATGTCATAGGTGGCGTATCACTCCACTGTGTATTTTATAAATACTATGGCCTATTTTCCATGAAAATAATTCAAATTTATCTTTAGTCACTTCGTGGGTGGTCTATCACTCCATTATGTATTGTATAAGTACTCTGGCATGTTGGCCATGAGAATATTTCAACTTTATTTTTAGTCTCTTCATGGGTGGCATATCAATCCACTGTGTAAGAACTGTTGTGTGTCAAACATGAGTACATATCAACTCTACTTTAAGTCATTTTGTAATCCCATTAGTTTATCCGTTCATCTTTAAGGACAAAATCCTTCTAAGAAATTGTCTTAAGAAATCCTTGGAATTCAGAGGACCTCTCTGACTTCTGGTGAGGATTGACCCACATTTAAAGGAATCTATGGATATGATCTTTAAGTACGATCTTCAAGTACCCAAGAATTCAAGTCATATCCTAAAAACGATTCCCTTTTCTCTCTCCAATCTCTTTAAATAAAGATTATCTCTATCATTTAGTCTTTAACACTCCCTCTCTCTAAGATTGAATCATTATTATTAATGGGAGGTGAGAAGCCTACACATGCATATGCAGATATGCATGAGAACCTAGAGTGGCAACTTCCATAGTAGTCAATAGTATGTTTTCTTATGCATCGCATTTGTAATTTTCTAAGTATTATTGAAGGAATGGAGTTGTTACTTATATGTTGAATGAAGGTTTGTAAAATTTTGAGTCATGGTAAGTAATTCCACAAATGTAGGAACACATTTATAAATGTGTGTATGTTCTTTCCAAGGTCTAAGAAATGTGCGAGCTAGGGAGAGGAAGCAAAGAAAGGCATTTTTGGTTGTGTACTCTAGTCTAAGGAATGTGTGGATGTTCCTATGAATGTGTGCACATTTATGCCAATGATATCACACTAATGCACATGCTTGCAAATCTCCCTTTATCAAAATTAAAATATAGTGAACAATCATAAAAGAGAAGTGACTATATAAACACATGGTATGAGTTTTTTTTTATTGGAAAGAGTATTTTTGTCCACTTGTGTTATTTCAAATTTTTTTTGTATTAGTTTTTAATTGGAGGACAAATTGTATGTAATTATAAGTAAATTGAGTAATTAGAATACAATTATTATCTTATTAAGGAATAGGAAAATAGTTTGTCTTCTACTATAATTGGAAGGCAATTTTTATCTTGCTATAAATTTGGAAGACAATTTTCATCATTTTTCCTAATAATGGGGCACACATTTGTCTTCTTCTATAATTGGAGGAAAATATTAGTAGTTGTAAGCCAATTTTTATCTTTATTTGTGATTGGAAGATGATTTTTTTCTTCTTGTAATGTAAATCCATTTAACCATGGGGAATTTTAATAGTTAGAAACGATAGTTGTCAAGGGAAGCAACCCATAGAAATGATCATTAAAGCAAGAGAAAATGACATGGTAGGTATGGAAAATGCAGAAATTTATAAAATTAGAATCCATATTCTATCTTAATATATGAATCTCCAATGAATATTCCATCATGACAAATTGTTCTCAATGATCAGATGTTAATGGATTTGTTCAGGGTTCATTAAAGTTTGGATGAAATTAGAGAGGCATCCGATGCACAAACTATTTATGAATAATATCCTATGGTGAAACCTATTGTTCAATGATGTGACATTTTTAAAACTACCCTTGAGCATATTGAGTCCCCTTCCAAGAATGTAACTCCACAAGGAAGAGGTCAAGAGTGGCAATATATGGGTCCATCAACCCTACCTAGACTAGACCTAATGCAACCAAGAACTCCAAAAGAATTTTTCGTCGGTGAAACTGGTTTATAATTCGTTGAAGATAAGCTACTTGATTGCACCATTCATTATCAATCCTATAAAATTATCAAAAAATACGTCGAATCAAGTTCTGATGCAACCAAATTTCAACTCTTTTTGTCTTTGTTAAAATCTATGAGTTTAATTATACTTAGAAAAATGCTAGGCATTAAAGTAGTAAAACTACATAAGCAAGTAATCATATCATTATAAACCTAGTGGATTCTTTTCAAAAAATTGGTAACACAACTCAATTCCAAGAGCATAGTGGAGAAAATTGTGTCTTGTAACAACAAATTGCTAATAGGATCATAAGAAAATGTCACTTGATAAAACATACATACCATCTCATTAAATGTTGTTATCACCTAGCTATTTTCCACATCGATAATCAAAATATGAAATGTAGTATGGATTTTACACATTAAAGCCCACTTATACCTTAGAAAATAATTTACAAAACCATTTTTCTTATATTATTTCTAAAAATAACACATAAATCCACTGGAATAATTAAATAAATCACTATTTAATTATTATTCCTTAATTACTTAAGTTCTCTTCCTTGAAATACTTATTGAATCACTATGTTAATTATTTATAAACCCATTTGTATTATAATTACTAGAAATAATTAAATAAAACATTATTTATTTATTGTTCCCTAATCGTTACACATTTCTCCCATGATATATTTATTAAACCAGTATTTAGTAATTATTTCTAGCTCACTTTGACTATATCTTCTTAAAGTAATTAATAAATCATTTTTATTTATTAATTTTTTTCATAAGTTGGCTAGTGGTGAGGTTACATCATGGCTTTGTCCAAGAATAACACCCAAATATGGAAAGGAATTAAATTGATGACTGAACATCTAGGAGTACCTTAACAATGGACCCACTTACCATCTATCCAAGATCTCGTGGACCCTTCTTATCTATTAATTACTCTAACCATTTTACTTAACTAACTCAATTAATCATTACTTTTAGGTTAGTTAACTCAATAAATATTTTTAACCATTTCATTAATCTTTTCCTCTCTTAAATATGTTAAAATACTCTTAACAATTAGATCTTGATTTGGTCTAATAAAATTTTATTGTTTCACTAGATCTAGATCTATCCTAACTTTTTATTATAAATAGATATGTCCTTCCCTCACTCTTTACAAATAATCATTATCATCGTCATCACTCTTCTCTCATTACTCATGATATCTCCACATTTAGGTCAATGAGCCTTCTTATTTTCCCATTTGCAACCAGGAAGAGAGAGAATGCAACTACCTAAAGAGCAAGGACAAAAGGACCCTCCCATGGAGGAGGACATTAAAGACGCAAGTTGATGTTCTACTCCATAAGTGACATAATCAATTAATAAAATTCAAGCTCTTCCATTGAGTTCTTTCTTATGGTATTTGACAAGTATTTTTAGAATTTATGATCTCTTTTGTAGCCTTTCTCTTATATTTTTTACAGATCTTAAATTTTTGCTAATAATTGTATTGTTTTGTACCACATTTCTGCTTTTTCCTTTTTGTTGTTCGGTGGATTTGTCGCTAATCATAAAGAGTATAAATTTATCACATATGCTCAGAAATTTAAACTTAACAAATGCAATGAACAAATACTTTGAAACTATTATATTAGATGAGAAATATTTGACAAGGATAGCCAAAAATATTTGTGGGCCTTGACTGATAGGCTACCTCCTTCTAATATGAAGTTTATTGGAGAAATTAAGGGACTATTGAAAAATGTTTGGCATGAGAAAACTAGACCTTCTTCTAACCAAATGAATGTAATAAAATTAACAAGGGGTTCTAGGTACCATGAACCCCACATTAAACACTTTCTTGACATGACACAAACATAATTATATGTGACATTCAAGAAATCACATTCCACACTTAACTTGGGCCAATTACCATTCAAAAAATGTAATAATTGGTATGTTAGAAAAAGAAAAACTTGTAAAACATGTTGTTGTTGATACCATATTGAATATTGTTACTATTATGACACACACACACATATAGTATTGCATAAAACCCCGCAAATTCTCAGATATATTGCCACCGACATTATCTAAATACTTTATTTATAGCATTCTATGTAAAAGGCTATATGGTTGTACATTTTATCAAAAACTTGCTTGGATGGTAGTGCCTTAGTTATGGCGGAATGGAATTACTGAGAAAGTGCATCCACATGATCGATGAGTATGAATTGGGGAGGAAGGTGTTGAATAAAGTTTTGCCATTTATGTCAAAGAGCTTATATTATTGATATTATAAATAAGTATCCACCTGTACTAAAAGGGGGTTATCCTAAAATGGTATAAGGGAAAAAGTGAAATGATGGTTTCAAACCCATGGATGGTGGTTTCAAACCTATTGTTTATGAATTCCATGGTATTTTCCCATGGCATTTGGAAAGGTGAAAGAAAAATGGGAATTAATTATTTAATTGACAAATTGATGCCTTTTGCAAGTAACGTGTCTTTTTATAAATGGTTATGATGTTGTACAAAAGGAGAAAAAAATGAAGGAATGTGAATGCAAGAAAAAGTGTAATTTGTTGAGTGTTAGAATTTTCTATATAATTTTTTTGGGACTTCACCATATGGTGAATTTTTTTAGCATATTGGCGAGAGATAAGGGAGGACATTATGTTAAAATTTCATATATTGGTGCACTATATTTTCAGAGATATACATTATGGAATTTAGGGTTTGTGATTGGTCATGAAATCTATGTCAAACGAGTCATTACGAGATTTCACTATAGCTTATTTTCTCGTATGTTTCAGATTGTGAAATTTTGAGGAGATGTTGCTAGGTACATGCGATTAAAATTCCAAATATTTGTTAATTATATTTTTGGGATACACCTTCCGATATTTAGGGTTCATAAATGGTCTTAAAATCAATTTTAAATAGATAAGCTTCAAATTTTTTTTGTAACTTATTTTCCACGACTTCTTAGAATGTGAAATTTTCAGATATTTGACGACACATATAGAAGTTATGGTTGTTATCACCCAAAACATGTTCACCTAGCCATTTATTACCAGGTGGATAAAAATACACCATGTAGGATTAGATTTACCACGGTAAAACCTACTTTCACCATAAGAAATAATTTAGTAAACCGTTTTTCTAAATTATTTTTCATTAAAATCCAAAAGGCACGAGGGGAATAATTAAATAAATTATTATTTTTAATAATGCGCTAGAAATGATTATTAAATGATTATTTGATAATTATTTCTTATCAATTTTGACTTAAAATAATTTATTATTAATTTATCATCTTATTTATTCCCTATTTCCCTTTTGGGATAATTGATAAATCATTATTTTATAATTATTTCAAATTGATGTTTCTCTTAATTCTCACAAAGTGATTAATAAATAATTGTTATTTGTTAATTACTTCAACCAATTTCTAAATAAAGATACTTGACCATTTTGAAGATATTTTCCCTCTCAAAAAATATAATAAAATATCCTCAACAATTAGATTTTGATTTAATCAATAATATTTTATTTTTTTTACACTAGTAGAAAATGGTGAAATTAGTGACTACGTGACTAAAAACGTTAGTCACCAAAACTTTTCCAAGTGAAATACTACCAAAAATTAGCCATATTAAGAGACCAAACTAAAAACGACTAACATAAATTTAGTCACCAGTTAAAATATATGACTAGCTAATAAGTAATACTACTAAAAATGACTAACATAAATGACTAATTTAGTCTATGAAAAAAAATATGACTACGTAACAAAAACTACAATAATATGAATTAGTCGTTTATGTTAGTCATTTTAATTGTGTCACTTCAACAATCTAAACTTACAAATCATAGGGGATTTAGAGGTTGTTTTAGATTGGGTGAAAAGTTATACTTCCTTGTACACTTATTTATTGGATCAAAGAATGATTAAAGTTATGGAGCTTATTAGAATCTTTAGGGTCATATTATGGATCACATTCACGGGGAATCGAATTCAAAGGTTGACAAATTATTGAAAAGGGGAGTGGGTCAACACCTCCTTTTGCAATGCGACATGACCACCTATATATGTTGCAACAACCTTCCGAACTTATTTAGTTGGTTGCACATATATTTCACATGTATTCTTCATCTAGCAAAGTGGTAGTGCTAAGGAGAGGGTATGAACTTTGATCAAAGAATGTTCACTTAGTACCACTACCAAATTTCCTTTATGCAACTTGCATGATGATAAATGGATGACATTTGAATGTTACAAACGTGTAAGTGTTCCACATTCAACCTTTTTGTCTTCATTGTCCATAGTAACAAGGAAAAAATTTGAATATTTCCTTTATTTATCATCGCAAACACATAACTCTTTCTTGTCCCAAACATAGTTAATATTATTGGTGTATGCTCTTTTAATTGTGGAATGGTCTCTTGATGATGATAACGAACTCTCAATCTCCAATGCTCATGAAAATGATGAATGAATGATCTAATTCCTTACTTGTATAGACAATTTATGATTCATTTTATATTTTTATTGTGCCATTGTATGTATGCTTCACTAGCGTCTCATCCTATATGGTTAATTGAGCAAGATTTATCTTCCATTTTTCAAGTATAATTTCGTTGCATGAATAAGCATAGTTGTGTAATTAAAATCATTCAAAATTTGTTAATAATTCATGGTTTGTTTGACTATTCGCAAACTTATCCCTGACCTTTTACTTTGAGAGTGAGTAGTGTCAAATCACTATTCTTAGTTAAGGAACTTCCTTTCATTACTCAATTACCTAGATTAGCTTGATATTTAAGGATTCCCCCCTAGATAAGTATATCCTTCTTGTAGTCTAAAGAGTGAGAGAAGGCCACCAAGTTGACATTGGGTGGTTTGTTTGATGGGTGGGGTCAACACTTTTTTTCTATGAGATTGTTTTAGTGGAGATACAATTTAGAAAATTCTTACAGGAAAATTAGTTTCCTTTATTTCCATCACCTAAACTACATCCAATAAAATCACGTGCTTTTAATAAAATCTAATTTTGATAAATAATTAATTCAATAAAATT
>APFE031335527.1:142887-159596 GCA_000404065.3 Pinus taeda
CAATCTCTCTATCTGGGTAGACGCACTCACTCACGCTCTTAGGTAAGAGAGAATGAGCTATAGATTCCATTCAACCTGGTCCTTCCCGCCCGATTGGATAGATGTAATTATAGAAGCTTTTTCCCTTCCTTTCGAAAGAAACAGTAGGTCGATCCACCCTTTCATTCTAAGGAATCTCTTATACATTACTAACAAATTTTATATATAGAACATCTGAATCATAAGATATTCTTGTTTGGGAGATTAATCGTTAGATTGAATCTACTGTCATTAAAATCATTATGTTCTTGGAATACAAATAATTTCTCTATAAAACCATAACCTAATGGTATGTCAATGTTAATGTGAAAAACCATAGTCTATTTGGGGTTACTAATGAAATCTAGAAATTCTATTATTTTGATGTTTAGGGTTTTGATGGTTTTTTCATGTTTGGAGTTGTAGTATTATTATGAAAGACCTAGTCCTTTAGGGTTGGATGGTAATGTGTTACTATAGCTTGAGGTTTTGGTAAATTAGGTTTTACGAGTGAAACCCTTATGTATCGAGACAAATCTCCTGGGAATGAAACCCTAGGTGTATGTCTGTCTGATCAAACCCTAGCCCAATCAAGATTGTTATATGTTTGACTTTAAATTATTAATATTTATGTCTTCGATTTGTCTTATATATGTTATAATATTCTTGTGCATGATTATCCTAGATATTTATTTGTGCTAACCTACGAGTTGATAAGTTCTAGGGTTTGCAACTAACCCCTAGTAAAAGTCTGATATTCTAGGATATGATGTGATGATATTGTTTCCACTATGCTGATAAAATATAGGGTTTACAACAAACAATAGTAGAAAATTTTCATTTAGTTAAAAAAATTATTGTGTTGTAGTATTTCAACAATGGAATCTAGGGTTTGCATTAAATCCTAGTAGAAGTCTAACATATGAATTCTAAGGTTGTTAGATGCATTGTAATTGTACTTATTTGAATTTCCTCTAGGGTTTGCAATATATTATAGTAGAGTATGTCATATATCTGAAATACATATTGAGACCCTAGATATAATGAATATTGTTATCCTAATTGAATTGCACAAAAGTCTTGATGATGAAGTCTAGGGTTTATGACAAAAACCTAGCAAGAAGTTGAAGTATAAAATTATGTGTGTCTTGTTGACTATGAACCTAACTATGTATAGGTACTTAATGTCTAAAGTCTAATGCTTCCATTATTGTATGGTACTTATATATTCAAGTTCATACTTCTATATATATATCTCTGGTTGTAGTTTCTATCTATGTTGTGCATGTACATAATCTTCAAGATACTAAAGATATTCATAAGTAAAGCTGATTTGGTTGATAATCATGATGAAGGAAGGTATAGGAAAAGTTAAGAAGGATGGAAACCATGAAATATTCTCCAATTTTATAGAAAGGAGTTGATCTCCCCAAGTTAAGAAGGAGCTAAAATAAAAGGAAGGATATCTTCCAAATTGAGAGGGAATTCATATTATAGTCATAATGAATACATTGAAGAAGAAATTAGAGAATAAACATTGAGGTGTTGCTGATAAATGGATTTGGTTGTTGCATGTGATGTAGGAAACAAAGTTGAATGATTAAGGAAACCCTTGTTAATATTTTTTTTGGAAGCCTCTAATTCCTATTGTGAAAAATTATGAACCAACGTCAAGATGTCAGAAGGCCCCAAACATTTGTGTTTACTCATGAGTCTTTGAAAATTATTATTGATTGCGGTTGTGACTTTTCATGTAAATCTCTCAAAGTTTTGGAAAATAATGATTGAGGTTAAAGAGATTTGATGCGTTGAGGCATTCTATATAAAATTCTTGGAAAGACATTTTTCTAACATCTATATTGATGTATAGTTCCTGAAGTAGAAGGGATGGTGGTGTTGGTCATAGATCTCTATCCTTGCATTACACACTTAGTTCCCTTGGGTAATGGTCAGCAAGTAATCATAATCGTACCCAGATAGGCTGAACGATTTAGTACATGTTATTTCCCTGGTTATGAATCTATAATGTGGCATTGTGACTGCCTAAACTCTTCATCGTTCATGTGTTTTGATACCTTCCATGTACTTGTATATGTAAGAATGAATACCTCCCTAGTTAAAAGGGCATGCTGAAGAATGTAACTAGGTTCAGTCTTCATAATTGTATTTGAGTCATAATGAAATGTATCTTTTAAAACAAAGAAACATAAATTTTATTGTTATTAATATGACTTATTAAAGCATTGATTTCATGCTTCGGTCTTCGTGTTTTAGGTCAAAGTCCCCATTGAGGACCTCTAGTATCTATTTTGAGTCATTATAGTCATTCTTCATCTAAAAAGAACCTTCTTCGACTTTTGAATCATGTAAAAAGGTTTATTATTGAGTCAAGTAATTTATTTATCACCTCCACACGAATTGAGCCTCACGGAGATCAAGTCAGCCCCAACTTGGGTAATTTGGCCTCACCAAAAGCCTATATATACAAGCGGTTCAAATTAATTTAGGGACATCCCATACACAACTTCTATATCCAAGAGAAGGAGGCAGAAAAAGTGTGAAATTCCAAGAAGAGAAGGAGAATTACTGGAAAGGACAAAATCAAAGTTTTTGGGTCATGTTTGTCTCACATGTGTGGATTTTCTGGTCTACTACTAGAGGGTTGAAGTGTTGTTGCTAGATCAAAGTCTATCTACTAGGTTGAAGTGTTGTTGGATCAAAGTCTAACTACTGGGTCGAAGTTTTTGATTGGTTAACTATTTGGTCAATTATGTTGCTGCTAATTTGAAGTAGCTAGGTTGAAGTTGCTTCTAAAATAGCTATCTTGGTGTGGAGGAAGTCTGTTTCTAGGCTAAGAGTCTTGGATCATCTCATGAAATTATTAAGGAAGAGTTGTTGATTGTTTTTCCCCTATATATGGATTTTTCCCTGGTGGTCTCCCTACGTCTGGTGCATGTGATCATTGTGTTATTATCTTAGTAATTACTTGATGAACTGAAGATAAAGAAGAACATAAAAAAACATAATATTATCACAAGTAATTATCAATATAAACAAAATATTTATTCCTTTCTAGTTTTCTAAAAAGGAGAACGTCTTGGGAGTGAGAGTTCTTTGTAGAAGAATGTCTCTTGGGAGATACATGCCACTATAGATAAGGGTTTCAACATTGTATTGATAGACATTGCATTATGTACTCATCTTCTTGCAGATACTAATGAAGTGGTCACCCCACTCTTGATCTAGGGCCAAGAGATGTAGTCCACAAGTGACGAACTTTGTTATCATATCATTGTGTTATGGTTTCTCATGGTTATTTGTCTCTTATTTACGATGATGTTTTGTTGAAGTGTTGTTCAGAATATGCATTGGTCATGTTTCAAAACAAAATGTAAATGTAAGTATCAATAAAACATCTTTTATAATGGATATTTTTGTTTGAAAGAATTCATCAAAATTTTTGGATCAAGTGGTATTAAAGCAGTCTGATCCTTTTTCCAAGGATTATGAATGTTATCATGAGAGAGATTGAACGCTCAAGAAGAAGGTAAATGGAGAAGAAAAAATATCTCTACAAGGACTTCTATTGGATGTCAAACATGGTAGATATATTGTTTTCAAATTATGAGGAGAAAATGGCAAAAGAGGAATAGGAGAAAGAGAGAGCAGAGGAAGATCCTCTATCTCCATATTTAGGTGAATATTATTCTTCCTCATATTATTCTCATACTTCAAATGAAGAAATCAATCAGAGCCTTCAAGTAAACAATGTTTTATTGATGATACTTCCACAAGAAGTAGAAGAGAAGAAGAACATATTGCAACTTCAAGTACAAGCCATGAAAGAGACCTTGGAAAACTTGAAGTGCAATGAAGGCTTAGAAAATCCATCATCATCCACTTCAGAATCAACGACTAAGGTAAATAGTGTTCATAATTCTTCAGTTTCATTTTCACATGATGATGATGATTTGGGTGCTTTTGAAAAATACACTATAGGAATTGGTTCGAGATTAATGAAGAAGATGTGATATGAAGGCAAGGGCCCAAGAGATATTGGCAAAGGTATTGTGAATCCCATCCAAGTGGTGGAATTACCATGACATGCAAGATTAGGCTATGTTAGAAAGTAAGATACATGAGATTCTTCAAGTGACAAGTCTGAGACAATGAAAGATGTTGAGAGTGCATCACAAGCTTCCACTGAGCCTAATTGTAGGTCGTAACCAAAGGGAGGTGAGCATTTCAAAGGAAGAGCTAAGACAAGCTCTCATTGCCAAGCTTGCACTAGACACAACCAAGAAAGATATAAAAATTCTCAGTATTATTATGTTAATTTTTATTTAAAGCAAATTGGTAATGATGATAAAATCTTATGGCATAGAAAACCATGTACTTTTTCTGGCTTGAATAACCATGTTGTTGCCAATTGTTGGAAAAGAATGGAAAATAGGACGAGGCTGAGACATGAAGACCCTCATCCACATCATGGTAGGAATAAGGTAAGGAAAGTTTGGAGGAAGAAGAATTTTTGCAGCCATTGCAACAAGAGTGGACATCAGAGAGCCACATGTTGGAAGCTTCAACTAGAGCAATGACCAAAGAAGTACCATAAAGAACTTGTGAAGGAACTAGTTGGTGAAGTTGTTCAAGGGAATTAACCACAAGAAGAAGAATATTTCACCTTATTGAATGAGATATGGAAGCATCAAAACATTTTTTGAGAATGGCCGCATTTGTAAATCACATGTTGTGAAATGTTTGTAAAAGGCGGTGAATTGTTTTGCATCACTTATGAAAGGAACATGATGATATTTTTGTACTTTTAGTTGATAGATTGGGATATGGTTTATGTTTTGATTCTGATATAAACTTGCCCAAGGGTGTGTTATAAATTCCTGGTGATTATGGGCTTTTCTTGGGTCATTATTGATCTTATAATTTAACATGTATTAGTAGTTATGGGTTTGCATATGGTACAACTTCTTGCTTCATCATTCTAGCTTCTGAAGTACAAAAGTGAAGGAAAGAGAAGGTGGTCTGTTAGGGAATCCATTATGCATATCGAAGTTGTAGTCGTTTGTATGCTTTTAGAGTACAAAAAGCTCCTCAGTGGAGAGGAATGATCTAGGTGGCTCCAAAAACTCTCAAAAATCAAAGTCTATGGATTTTGTTCAAACTAGGACTAGAATGAAGAGGTCATCATCCTAATTTCAATGACATAAACGGCGCATAAATCTGAATGCACAAAATATTGGAAGTCAGAATTTAAGTCAAAGGGAGTGTTACTTTCGTTGCTAGCTAAATTTTGGAAGGATCACTAAATTTGGTGGAATCTACTAAAATTGGTGACAGCTAACTAACCAATGTTTTACCACTTAGGAGTGGACGGAAGTAGTCAAATTAATTCCTACATTTTTTTTCTAGTGGCCCCTAAAATACAGTCAAGGGTCTTATACGACTTTGTTTCACTAATATATATATATATATTATATATATTATATATTATATATATATATATATATATATATATATAGATATATATATATATATTTATATATATACTAAAAAGGGTGTCGGCGACCAACCCTCCCACCCAACTATTTCCACGTATATAAAAATATATTTAAAAGGGTTGGGGTCTGTCGCTAACCCAGGACCCCGCCCACTGCCCAACGATCATACCACTATATTTGGGGTCAATGGGATTTGAACCCACCCAACCAGTCGACCGACTCACACAGTCAGTGCCCCATATGCCATATATTACCACACCACGTATGGCGTGGAACCAAAACAAATAATGCATCATTTTATAAAACACAAAATTCTAAGTCAGAGCTCCCGCGGGGGTTTGACACTAGGACCTCCCAAACTGCCAGTGACCAATTTCCAATTACACCACCATTATCCCACAAGCTGGGCTTTAAAATCAATGCCCAATTTTTTTTATTGAAACTATATATTTGTACATTCACCCAGCCAACAGAGGCCAAGCAGAGAGAGGAGGGAAAAAAATATCTCTATATAATTATAAATATATGTTTCCCATTGGTACTATATTATTATAGGTAGATTTTGTAGTATACCCTTCAATTACAAAATGATAGTCGAATCTAGTATTATCACTAAAAGAGTATGAACATAAAGATTCATATAGCATAGAAGTATGGGCTAGATAGTATAGCAGTGAAGAAAATAGGTTATATTGAAAGAGTGTCACTTATACATAAATGTTGATAGATTTGATGAATTAAATTTTGGAAATGCTATTTTTTGTTTTTCTATAATCACCTAAAGAAGAATAATATACAGATGGATCAACATTGAATTTGGTTGGATGGTTGTGTTGGCCAATTCAAAAATCCATGTGTATTTCAAGGGTTGTGTATGTTACACAAAAGACACGAGATACCACATATTTGGAATTATTTTCAAACTAGGCAAGGATATTGTGCAGTTGGTCTACACCATTGTATATCAAAATTCCTTAACGTTTCCTAAATTTTCCCATAAAGCTCCAACAATTATTCTACAAATGGGTGCAGGACCAGTTCAGTTATGTAGTTGCATCCACTGGAATGTCCTTTATGGTTTCCAATTCAAGATCATCACTCCCCATATTGAAATCCTTTGCTTAAAAAGACCTTGGATAATTTATTTTTTTAAATATGAATAGATGACACCACCTTCTTATCAATCTGTGCATAAAAAAAATCAACCAATCCAGTTATTATCAATTGTTTCAATATCTTGTGCCATGCTTAATGCCTAACAATCAAATAGTAACCAAGAGTCACTTTTAATTCTAAACCAACAAGATCCTTTCCATCTTAGCCATCAATTTTATGACAAAGAACCTTTATTATTGCCATATCATCCTTAATTTGTAAGTATTCTAAAAATGACACAAATGGATCATACAAATATACTACAAACACCAAATGAGGTTATTTCAACTATGTCTTTGTAATGTAAAGCAATATAAAATGTTAGAAATCCAATCAGTGTTCTGAGAAAACTAGGAAGGTTATCCAAAGAGGATTTAATTCTCGACTTCAACCTTAGTTATGTCAATAAGAAATAAGTATAATGGAATAATTGGAGGTTGGACTATATATTCTCTTGGTGCAACAATTTCCACATTTTCCTCAGAAACCTTTGGAATCTCATCTACGTCATCGTCCCATTTTTCCACACATAGTTGTTTGGTGAAATCATGTCTTGAAAATGAAACACTGCATTGAGAATACCACATACCTCTTCAAAGATCCATTTAATAATGTTGATTTTCCTTAAAATGTGAAGTTACTCGAATGTATGCTCAAATATTTTTTCCATGTGCTTTTTCCCTACTTTAGCAAGTGCAATCCTTACTTCAAAGAAATCACATTCATAACTAGTTTCTATCTCGCATGCAATCAATCTTCTTTCCTAATCAAAGGCTTTCTGAAGAAAAAACAATGAGCCCTGTACCTCAAGCCCAAGAGGTGACCTAGATCTCTTGAATGTGCTTAGTTATAATTCTTAAGTTCATGAGTGATCAACCATAAAATTCTTGAGTTGTTGTAGTCCTCAATTGGTATTATTCTCACTAGAATATGTAAATTCTTAGAGTAAAAGGGCTAACCCAAAAAATAAGGACATTTGTGTTAAGTATTTTTAATTGCACTAAAATTAGATTCCATGGTCTTTTGAAGGTCCTAAATATTTTATTTCCCATACAATATAAGATGCATAAGATTTGAATAACATTGCTTGCATAGAACCCAATAAAATCATTTTTTATATTCAGTTCTTTTTCTTTAATATACACACCCAAGGTATCCAAATTCCGTATGTCAAATTTATTAAATGGATGGCCATTGAAACTTATATGTTTTTTTGATTCATTCCATCTCCAAGCATCCACTAGAATATTTTTTTCATTTTCATAATCATTTGTATTTATTTCCTTTGATGTGGCATGGAGTGACATCAAGGGACAAATGAAAAATGAAGCAAAACTATCTAATGCTTCTTCGATATAATCAACAATTGCATCAAAACGAAAGTTGGTATGATCAAATTCAGTAAATGCGTTTGACCGCCTCTGCTGCTTTGTAAGATACTACATATAATTATCTTCTAAAGGGTATTTCTCAGTTATAAATAACAACATATAATCAAGAAGGTGTGATAAGCCCTCCATGATGTCAGAGTCATTAAATGATCCAATAGATACATTCATATATGTAATTTCTTGAACATCATCCAATAAACCATGAGAGTATTCTTCTCCAACCAGTACAATTTTCCCTCCGGTTATCATTACTACATGATTATATCTAGGTTTAAGTTTTACCCCATGAAGATTTAATGTGGTCCAACACTGAGCATCGCTAGCAAAAAAAACATTTTTATCAGAGTAGTCTAAAGAATAATTCTAGTTATTACCATAATTTCCCTTCATTTTTTATAATGGAGCTCTTGTTAAATTTTATGCTTCGATGGATTCTAAAGTGTAAGAATTTGTTCTACATGTTTATTTGAATAGTGCCAATTCATTGAAATGTATCTTTGCGTCCTTCATTGTTTGACATAGAGAGGCCAATTTTTTTCCTTCTCACCTGATCTATCTCTTTATATTTTGGATGAGGACATGGATTAAGTATCATCTCCAACAAAAATTTCATGAGAAGCTTTACTTGTATCTAGCGAGAGTTTCTAACTTTTTACTCTTCCTCCCTTCCTTCACATTATTAGTAGGATTTTCATATTCCAACACCTCATAATGCTTGAGAAATATTGTTAAATTCTTTTTATAGTTTTAAAACTTTGCAACAATTCTCAAAAGCACACATGTTCATGAAATGTTTTCATTTTTTTTCACTAAAAAAACTAATTCCTAGTTAGAACAAACACAAGACACTTATAAAAATGAATCTTAAATTTAAATCCCCTTAGGAAGGTAGGATGCATATCTTTGATACCACTATAATATCCCTTACTAAAATATCATGATCAAAATTGAAAAAAAAATGATTGTTGTCTATCAAACATTCTTTTAAACATTTTGCATGTAAACCACTATGAAGTATGAAACCTTTACAAAACTTATACAAGCAAGATAACAACATAACCATAAATAAAAGTTTAACAACAACAAATCAATCAATTAAATCTAATTTATTAATATGGAAGGAACCCCCTTTTAGGTAGAATAAAAAATCACTTTCAAGGAACCTGATTGCTGAAACAAATCTAGTGCAACACTCATTCCTAGCCCCCATGGCCTAATATTAGTGGTATGACCCTTCTTTTCATTCCCTTGAATTATGGATTTCCTCCACAAATTGATAGGGAGATGGATCCTTTGCTTCAATGGAAAATACTTATGAAAATTATGTGTGATCTTCCCTCCTAATCAATTAGGGTGGATTTGTTTCACTTCCAAAACCAACCCAAATTGAATCTCCTATTTGTCCAATGTGAGAAGGGAATAGTTATGCGTTCATGATGAAGAAGACTCTAGAGGAATCAATACTGCAATAATATCGAAGAATTAGAGAGGTCAGTCTTTACCACTAGTAGGCTATTGGGTTGTGCTATAACTAGGCCACTCGGAGGAAAAAGGGTTCCATTCTATTTGAGTCTATTTTTTGCCATATATGAGTAGAGTCTTTGAGAGTGGACATGGAGAGAGGGTTCGAGCGTTGTAGCGAATGTGAGGACACAAGTCTCACTTATGTGTACTTTATCTATTTCCCTTTAGAGAAAGGGAGAGCATAATAGCTTCACCTTCTAGATATTTTTTATCCCTAGAGGTTTTTTGAATTGTTATCTTGTATTATTGTGGTTTGTGGGTGATTGTTATATTTGTTCTCTATTTTCTACATAATTATAATTTGCATGCATATGCAACTAACAATAATTAACAAATCCATAAATCTAAGGAGAAATAAACCTTCATAGTGTAGGCTTCAAATTTTCAAATATATTTCACTATATCCATTTTGACAAACTATCTAATGGAATATCCACAACAGTTCACACACACACACACACACACACACACACACACACACATATATATATATATATATATCCATGGAGAATATTAACTACCCATGGGTCCACTTCTAATGAGATCCTAGAAACTAATTTGGGTATTTTTAACGAAGAGGACCTTTTTTTGTAATGAGTGACTATTAACTAAGCCAGTTACATAAATAATGTATCTAATTTTAGGGTAGGACACTAAAGAAAATACTGTAAGAGATTGTGACATTTTGTATTATGTTATATAGGTTATTTTTATGTTGATTGCAAATTTCATAATATTCTAGAAATTTAACATATATGAAAAAAGTCGACTATTTGACTTTGTTCATATCTAGGGTATTCCAAAATCTCCAATTGAGCTGAGGTTATGGTAGTCTAACTAATAGATGTTCTAGTCTTTTGCTTGTAAGGAAAAATTATATTCATGCATTAAAAGTGTACAATATACCTAGGTATGGTTTTCCCTAGTCTTCGACTTACAAAGATAGACCAATGGTGAAATCAAAATTTCTTCAATATCCAAACTTTAAGTTCATTAAAGTCTACCAAAAACACATAGAGCTTTTTCTATAAGCCTTTACATCATAATATGTCCTTGAACATATAAATATAAGACCAAAAAAAGAGACAAAGAAATAAGAGAAATGATGACTATTCATTCAGGCCTAGATGATTCTAATATGTTCACTATGACTAGCTCCTTATTGTTGCATGTCCACTATCCTAGCTTCAAAGGAAGGTCAATATGGTATTCAACTCATTTTAGATGTATCTCCAACTCTTGAGAAAAAGATGCGACTCATTCAACCTCAGTAGGATCTTCTCCTTGGCTTCTTTACCATCCAACAATATGTGACCAAATAACATTTCCAAATGCTATTAGATATCTACAATATACATGTTTTGAATATATCGTCCTCTAGTGTGCCCTATTTGGGGCATCCAATTTGCTACCTCACTAGTGAGTTTGGTATTTGCAAACATCCTCTCTCTCGTGCAATGTCAAATTCCACTTCTATTATTTCATCTTGAATATTCTATTTATTTTGGGTGTGATAGATTTTTTGAATATTTATTTCTTTGTTAGGCTCAAGAACCTCCATGTCCTCTGTAGTAAGGCACCCTTCGGTGGCTTGTAGTGCATTGACAGGGAATTCTTAACCAAAATGAAGTATTTTGCAATCATCCCAAATGATAAATATATGCTAACAAGAAGGAAACTAATAACATGGGTAGCCTAGGAGAATAGAAGGAAAGGGATAAGAGGAAATATAAATGAAATTATTTAGAGGACCCAAAGGGGAAAGACAGCTACTAGAGAGAAAATTCCAAAGAGGAGGGCCAAGCCAACTAAACTAAGCTACAATGTTCCAAGGAAGTAGCTAAGAAATGAAAAAGCAACAAAGAAAAGATGAAGCAAGGTTGACAATGCATGCGGCATGTGCTAGGAGAGAACATCATATGAAGAAACAAAGGAGAGCATGTTTACCATTATAAAGACTTAATGCAGTTTCTTGTAGGCCTCCTCCTTATGCTTGATCATAATTAAAGAAAAATGGCCCATTCACATAACTTATGCGCAATACCTTTGATTCACCTTAGATCAACAATTATCTCCTCATATGTTGGCCACACTCTGTAACTAATGGCGGCACGTGCAAATTTTGATTGTTCTTCATGGGAGAGTAGGTTGTGAAGGATTTCAACGATGGCTCGATATGTCCATATGCCAACATCATTACTGCTTATGGCCTCCACTCAATCTCAACCATTAAATAGTTACAAGTTCTAGATGGATCTACCACTAGATTGGAGTAATGTTGCACGATCTTTTCTGTATCAACGTTATGGTTTGCAAATAACATCGAGGAAGGTACATAGCCATATCCTCATCCATGGGTGCTTGGTAGGATGATAGCCATGTGCATCCCACTTGGTCGATCTCAATCATCCCAATGTTTGGACCCTTATGTGGAAATTTTTATTACTTAATTTTATCGAAAATTCAATAAATATTTATTATAATTATAAAGCTCAATGGTATAATTTACAAAAATTCTAATATTTAATTTTTCTTTTAAACACTCAATTAACTTATACATTCAAAAAAAAATATTTTTTAAACAGCACAAAATAACATTCCTACTTAAAAAAAGCCAAAACATATCTATAATGATGTTATAATAACAATTTACACGGTAAAATTTATGTCATGAGGAAGCTTTTCCATGTTTCTTTGTTTCACTTTTCTTTGTTGTATGTGACGTTTCTTTGTTATGTGATGGAGTGTCCTCAATCTTCCGAAAAGTCTAATCATAACAATTCCACAGTTATCACAATTGAGATCGCTGATCTTGAAACAAAGATTTTACCGAATCATTATAAGTCTGCAAATATTATTATTATAAAAAAACCCTTATCTTGATAAAAGGATTGGTCAACTCATTACCATCGTCGGTTTATATATTAAATTATATATAGAGAAAGAGAATGCTTCATGATCAAGGAAACGGCAGAGTAATTAAATGATAAAAGTTAGGTAGCGTCGGGGACTCGAGCAATTTATTGATAAAAATTGGAGAGTCGTGAATACCACACGTTTGAGTAATTTATTGATCGAAACTGGCAGCCCGTCGTGATTACGTCTAAAGATGTGAAGCCCTCGTTTGGACAGTTGCTATTCACGTCACATCAAAGTCGCTATACATTAATGTTAGAATTACGTGAAGTTCATTTTCAGTTTCTGTAGTTTATTTGTGTGGTTGAGTTGTTTTGTACCCTAATATTTCGATCAGGCTTTATTTCTTCCCATTATATTTACTATTTGATGTTACTCTAAAGATAAATAAACTTAAGTGGCGTTTTAATTCTACTCACTTGAGTTTTGCATATTCATGGTAACAGTATCTAATTGATGGGAAGATCGTTGTTCTCCTCAAAATTAAAGCTATTCTTAACCCAAGGTTTGTCTAAATAGGTTAAAATACACTTTATTAGTTACATTTATTTGTTGAGTTGGAATGCTTCCATCTAAACATTTTCGATATGGGTTAAAATACACTTTATTTTGTTACATTTATATGTTGAGTTGGAATGCTTTCATCTAAACATCTTTTATTATTGAATTGCTACATAATCAAGGTAAAGTTTTATGAAACGGGATTGTTAAATTGTTTAATAATGAACATAAAATTTATAAATCTTCTAAATTCTATAATATTTTAGAAATCAAAGCTAAGATTGAAATTAAATTAAATATTCCAGTCAGTTCTTATAATTCAGATATATAAGAATCTAAATCTAATATAAGAGTGAGATTTTAAAATTAATTTTTTGATCATTTTCTGACATTCTTAATTATGTTTACGTTTAACGTACATTCTTCAATCTTCATTAATACGTAATAAATTTTCTTTCAGATTGCATCCAATTGGCAATGTGCCATCTCATATTTTTTTTTCTGTTTTTGTGCATCACTATACGCAATGCAGTTGACCTTAATAAAATTAAAAAACACGTTACCCAACCTGACAGAGGTTGCAGTCTGAACACGGAGATCCCACGTCTTTGGTACAAATCAGATTTCTTTGGAATGAGAGTCAAACTAATAAATATATTTATTTTAGGTCTGGATTGAGAATTGAACCAGTTGTCATTAGGTCTGGATTGAGAATTGAACCAGTTGTCATTAGGTCTGCCCTGGCTGATGACGCCATTGCGGTAGTTTCACACATTTTTTATCCTATATATTCGGTCTCCTTAGCTTCGATTTCGTATTCTCTGATCCATTAGCCAGATTGTTAAGGATATTAGTTAGAGACCTCTTTTATGCTTTCCAAGCGTAGTATTAGAATATCTTGTACTGTACCAATGTCTTTTGAATCAGTACGACTGCTTTCAGCCAGGCTTCTTATTCTCCTCTCATTTATTACATGTTTGGCTTCCGTTGTACACGCGAAAATACATCATCATACCTTCGTCGTAAGTTGATTTTGTCAGTTCTGTTTTGAATGCTATAAGCTTGGCAAAACAAAGGTATCGCGTTTAGATTAACCAATTACCTGCACTATTTTGATTGTTTCTTTTGAATGTCTGCCCAGATTGCACCGAAGAACGTCACAAAACTATGCAACCAGCATACAATAATTGTTGTCAATGGACAGCTACCAGGTCCAACTCTGTATGTCCACAACGGAGACACTGTTGTTGTTAAAGTTATTAACAACGCCGAGTACAATGCCACTATTCACTGGTATGTCTATTCAAACTCGATGTAAATCTTTTAGAACAGTACATGATGTGGTATTAATATAATTATTGCTAGGTTTGATTATAAAACTCTTCGCTTATCCATATGTGTCAGGCATGGGGTGAGGCAGTTACGTACAGGCTGGGCCGATGGACCGGCATATGTTACACAATGTCCCATTCAACCTGGTGGAAATTACACTTACAGATTCACAGTCACTGGACAGGAAGGAACTTTGTGGTGGCATGCTCATATCTCCTGGCTCCGAGCAACGGTGCATGGAGCTTTCGTAATCTATCCTAAAAGAGGAAGTTTATATCCCTTTCGTAAACCCCATAGGGAAATTCCTATAGTTATAGGTAATGAGTTGCTATGTGATTCAGTACCTAAATGTTTGGTTGCCTACAGAATTTCGATGGTTAATACTAATTCAAAGAGATCGTGTGATTGAACAGGGGAATGGTGGAACAGTAACCCCATTGACGTTATTAATGAAGCACTCCTCACAGGTGGTGCACCCAATACATCCAATGCCTTCACCATAAATGGACAGCCAGGAGACCTATATAATTCCTGCTCGACATCAGGTACTAACTTTATATAGACTTGAGTAAAGATCTGTAACCTAAAATGTTGAAAATTGAGTTAGATCCTAATGAAAGGATTTCGCTGCAGAAACATTTCGGGTCTCTGTACGTTATGGAGAAACATACCTTCTGCGGATCGTGAATGCTGCACTTAATAATGCCCATTTTTTCAAGATAGCAGGCCACGAATTTACTGTTGTAGCTGTCGATGCGTCCTACACGAAACCCTATAAAACGGACGTTATCGTGATCTCTGCCGGCCAGAGTACAGATGTTCTTGTCACAGCCAACCGGACGGTGGGCAAATACTATATGGCCGCCCGACCATACACTAACCTGGCAACGGCCAGTATTGACAACACCACGACTACTGCTATTCTACAGTATATTGGAAATCAAAATTCCAGTAGTCCCGTTTTTCCTAGTCTTCCATACTACAATGACACCACAACTGTCACTCAATTTACAAGAGGACTGCGAAGCATGGCTTCCCGGGAGTACCCAGTGGACGTTCCGCAAAGCATAGATAATAGCATTATCTCCACAGTTGGTCTCGGGTTGCGTCCGTGCCCCACTGGGAAGACCTGTGCAGGCCCAAACGGAACGATGGTTACGGCAAGTATGAACAACATATCATTTACATTGCCCACGATCGCTCTGCTTCAAGCTAATTATTTCGGCATTAATGGCGTCTTCACAACCGATTTTCCTTCAAATCCTGCGGTTACATTTAACTATACAGGAGATAATATACCCCTAAGTCTTTGGACTCCTGTACCTGCAACAAAAGTGAAAGTACTGGAATACAATTCCACAGTGCAACTGGTATATCAGACAACAAACATCTTCGTGGCGGAGAACCATCCGATGCATCTTCATGGTTACGGTTTCTATGTCGTGGGAGAAGGACTGGGAAACTATAACCCAGTAACTGATCCGCTCAACTTTAATCTTGTTGACCCCCCTCAACGCAACACAGTAATTGCTCCAATGAGTGGGTGGGTTGCCATAAGATTCAGAGCTGATAATCCAGGTATATTTAAACTCATTAATGTTACCCCTGCACTTCAGCTCAACTGAATTCACTTTTATTATATGTCTTTTAAAGCATATATCTGGTTGGCATTTGTATTTCATGGTTCGGATCGTAGATTGTTTTGAATTTACTTTTTTGGAATATTTTGAAATCTAGTTATTTAATCTCCCTCTCGTGTTGGTCAAATTTCAAAATATTCATAAAATCTACTCCATATGAAAATAACACTATTAATTTGCTAATCACCTTATTCTATTATTTGATTCAGGAATGTGGTTTGTGCATTGCCATTTAGAAGACCATTTATCATGGGGATTGAACATGGCGTTTCTGGTGAAGAACGGTCGTGGTCCTTCGGCAAGATTGGAGCCTCCTCCCCGAGACCTCCCGAAGTGTTAGCGAATAGAAGAATGAAACCGTCGTGAATTATTGGTGTTCTCGTTTTATTTCCTCACTTTTCCCAGATATTTGTTCCTTTGCTGTGGATTTCATTTCAATTACCTTTTAATATCTCCTGGACTCAGGATTGATGTAATAAACGATAAATTCATGTATTTCAAATTGTATTTGTTATGTATACAATTTAAGCTATAAATTTATCTTTTATCTAATTCGCCATACATATATTATTATTATTTTTCCATTATTTTTATTTCACTTCTTTTCTTTATTTACCTAACAATATGGTCTCCCATGCTCTGTTGTCCTGTTTAACATTGTATTATATTTTCGTCTAATCAATTGTACTTATATATTTTCGCGAAATATTCTTCAG